>LIEC01006109.1:0-75828 GCA_001925005.1 Drosera capensis
ATCTTAGATAAGGGGCTTGATCACAATAGTGTGATTTGCAATGAGAAGTCTTGTATAGGTTATTTAACATAGAGTGTTTCTAACGTAGGAACTCTTCTACTGCTGTGTTCGTGGTAACTATGTTGTGGAAGCTTAACTTATTGTCATGTTGTTAGGACCTAACAAGGGCCTGAAGTGTTGCTATGGTATTATGATCAAGCCTACATCGGATACTTTCTTTTCCCTAGTTATTTGCACTCAACTAGTAGTCAGAGACTTTTTAGGTTAACTTGTGATAGAATAGATTGAATTAGTTTTGTGAAATGTATGTCGACTTCTAGGTTAGTGCTGAGTACTTTTAGTTTGGTGCATTTTCGTGGAAGACTTGCTAGCGGTTTGGTGAGATTTTTAGGACATCAAATATGGCTCGTTCTGGTTATGTTCATGGGAACTTTTTTCTATTTTTGACTTTGTTGATTGTTAAGTGTTCTGTTACCAGTGGCATTATGTTAGAAATTTGATGGAATTTTTTCCCCTCTAAATCATCCATTGTCATTCGATTATTGTGGTGTCGACTCTGATATATTTTTTCAAATGTTGATTGTTGTCTAACAGGAGTATAATGTTCTTGATTACACTGAGAGAGTGGTTGATGGTTTCTATGATGTGTTTGGCCTTGGAATGGATCCTGCTATTCAAGGCAAGATGCCATCCCTTGCTGAACTAGAGACGAGTACAGGTGATTCGGGCTTTGAAGCTGTAATAGTGAACAGAACGATCGATCCTCTGCTTCGAGAGTTGGAGCAGGTCGCACAATGTATCGCTTTGGACTGTGGTGTTGCTGAGGTTGATGTTTTGGTCCAGAGATTGGCTGAGCTTGTAACTGACCACTTGGGTGGGCCAGTGAGAGATGCACATGTTATGTTGTCAAGGTGGACAGAAAGAAGCGCTGAGCTGAGGACATCTCTTCATACGTGTGTGTTTCCAGTCGGCTCTTTGAAGATTGGTTTGTCCCGGCATCGTGCTTTGCTTTTTAAGGTTGGCAACATTAGACAGCCATTGATGTTTGTTTCCTTGCTTGCTTGCCAGTGGAATTTGAGGGTGGTCTTGTTTGTGCATATCAATCAGACTTATTTCTAATCAATGGCTATTAAAACATGGTGCTTTGGGATTAGTGACAGTGATCATTTGATGATCCGTGTGGGGCTATTGCATAATGATCTCCAGATGGAAATTGTGTTTGAGTTCTCCAGGTGTCGTAAACCAGTGACCAATTAGACTGCCAGGTCACATTTTGTCACTTCTCAAGCTCAGGCTACCTATAGTTGTGATGGGCTGTAGTTGTAGTTGCCCATAAGATCAGGGAAAGGATTTTACCATATCAGCACAGTCTTGCTTTCGTTTCTTTTGCAGAGGGTTTTTGACATCTGTCCCTCGCATGAGGGAAGAAGTCTAATATCTAAGCATATCCGGTGATGTTCCACTTTTCTTTATGAGTATCCTTTCTGCTTTGGCAGTTTAGCTGAATTCTGTCGTCAAGAAATAAAGAAATCTACATACTGTTTGGTCAAAAAATCACTCTTTGGTTTCATAGCTTTAGAAATCAGATTCCTTGCCAGTGCAAATGTAGTTTTTTTTTTTTGGGTGTTTGACATCTGTTCTTGTTTGTTGCCACTAATTGGCGAACTTCCACCCTTTCTTTTTCCAAACCTGAGACATACCTTCTGTTTTTTCCGTCCTTCCTTAAGCTTATGTGAGATTATAATATGCAAATGGAACTTTAGATTATAAAGTATATGGAAAGTGCCTGCCAAATTTTTTCAAATATACAACCATCTCCTGAGATGCTCTTCTGTGAATAATGACCATGTGGACGTGGTATGTTATTCTTTGCAGGATAAGGTTAAAATTAATGATCGTTTTTACATGGGGTTTTAGATGCTTAACATCTTTCCGTGTCAAGCAGGTGTTAGCTGAAATTGTTGGGATACAGTGTAGACTTGTTAAAGGAAGCCATTATACTGGTGTTGAGGAGGATGCAGTCATCATAATTAAGCTGAATGAAAGGTAAAACTTTTTTCTTTTTCATATGGAAAACTTTGGTTTTGAAAGCATTCTACCTTTCAAAATTTAGGATGAAGTCACCTTAAAGAACTACAAAGCTGCAATCCTCATATTTAGCATTTGGTATGAAGGGGATATTCCTCTCCCCCTTCGAGCCATAAAGGGGTCATTCACATGAGAGGGCATGATATAATGCTGTTAATTTTCCTGGGCTTCAGGCTTCAACTATAAGTTTAAGCTTTTCATAGAGTTTGTTACTCAAGAAGTGCATCAAATATGGCCGTTTCCTGACTTTATCACACACTATTACTTACTTTCAATGCAGGGAATCATTGGTTGACCTCATGGCGGCCCCTGGGACACTTATACCTGTAGAGCCATCGAGCTTTAAGGAATCTTATGCTAAATCTTTTGATCAGAATGTGATTAAGGTCCCCTCTACAAAGTCCACAAACGATTCTGAAGTTGCATTTTCATGGGCGAATATGTTTCCAGGTAAAAGTTCAGGGACTAGTAGTGGCTCCACCGTTGAGGACAGTTTGTATTTTGGTAGTGAAACGACACAGTTCGGCTCATCAATGCCAGCTATAACTATTGATTCTGGAGCAGGACCTTCAAGAGTCTTCAATAGGTCAACTTTTAATCCACTTGATGTCCCTTCTACATCAGCAGTTGGTGCCTCTCTGTATAAAGGAAATCGTGGAGGGCTTGCAGTTGGTGATGGTTTCAGGATGAACTTAAATGTAGTGCCAGAAATTCAAAATAATCTTGATGACCCGAAAAACCTGTTTGCTGATCTCAATCCATTTCTGATACCTGGTGCCGGAAGAACTTCTGTACGGAACAAACCAAAGGAGAATAAAGCTGATGAGGCTGAGAGGCGCAGAAATGAAGTGACCTCTAGTCGACCTCCCTTGCCAGTTGCAAGAAAGAATCATGTTTTAAACGAGCTCCCTGGGAAAAAGGAACAGGATTCTTTTGATGGTTTATTTCCTGTGAACAATGTTGTGGATAATGATTACCAAACGTCTTCCAGCTCCTCAATGCCAGAAAATGGGTATCCCAATATATCAAAGTCATCAGGAATATCATCCCTTGCCGGTAGGGATAAGGTTGCTGGAAATGTGTTAGGTTCTTCTCCATCTACAGCAAGGGGATCGATTCAAGTTGATAAGATAACTTCCATTCATATTGGAACTCATAACGAAGTGAAACCAGGCCAGATGGATGTATCATTGTGCTCTCCTTCACTACTGGATGACTCTAGAAATCCCTTCTTATCTAGCTATGGTAATGCAAATAAAGCTGAACCAGTCATAGATGATGTGGGTGAATGTGAGATTCGTTGGGAAGATCTTGTTATTGGTGAAAGGATTGGATTAGGTACTACTTCGCTTCCTCATGTTGCTCTCTATATTAGGCAGCTAATTTGGATTATGCTCGAGCATGATCAAGATTAATGTTTCTGATGTGAATCTTGCCATTTAGATTCATTTTAGTATTCGAAAGTCAATGTGGGGTCAATTTATCTCCCAGTTTTTACCATATCGGATCCTATTTTAGTAGGTCTGATGAATTTCTAATATTGAACCAGGTTCTTATGGAGAGGTCTATCGTGCTGACTGGAAGGGCACTGTAAGTTCTATGAAAACTTATCTGCTTATTCAGATTATATAGTGACTGATTATTTTTATTGCAAGTTTCCCGTGCAAGTCAGTCTGGCAAGGTCAGCTGTTCTGCTTGTAAACTTATAGTGGCATGTAATTGTACTTTGTTCAATATTCTTGCTGAGAGTAAAATTGCTGAGTTAGACCTACCCTTATACTGCTTTGAAAAGTTCTTTGAATTTTAGATATGAGATATCTTTCCTTGCATCAACTGTGACACGCAGCAACTACAGACTTGCGCCTTCAATTATCCCCCCTTTTTTCTTGTTATTCTGATGCAGGAGGTGGCTGTCAAAAAATTCTTAGACCAAGATTTTTCAGGAGCTGCTTTGGCTGAATTCAGAGGAGAAGTAAGCTTCAATATGTTTCCCTTTTGGTCGGAAAAATCGCAAGCTTAAAAAGTTTCATTCTACAACATTCTCATGCTCGGTATTAGTGCTAAAACAATATCTAGCTGTTTAAAACCTAGTCAAGCCCATAGACGGCTTCCAGTATCTTGTAACTTTGTCATGGGCTGCAAAACTCATGCAGCCAAGTAATCTGATTTCATGACCATTCATTGGATTTGAAGAGCTTTTAGTCTCTCTTGACTCTGCCGGCCTCAGATATGGCTCCAAGTGCCCTCCATTTCAATCGAACATGTTTGGGCTGTTCTTCTGTGTCCTATTTATATTTCTTCAGTAGAAGGCTCTGGATAGATTGGTTTGGCTGATCCTGTGGAGAAATTTTTTTCTTCTTTCTTTCATTAAAATAAAATGCTATTACTTGATGCCATTTATTGTCCTTGCTTGTTGTTCTAAAACTAGCAGAGATAATGGAATGGTTGAGGGGTTGTAATCAAGCTGTGCTCATTGCAGGAAATTTTCCTCTCTTCCGTTAGTTACTTGAGACTCATGGTTGATTTTCTGTTTTTGTCTACAGGTTCGGATTATGCGTAGATTGCGTCATCCAAATGTTGTTTTGTTTGTGGGTGCTGTTACTCGTCCTCCAAATCTCTCCATCGTTTCTGAGTATCTTCCAAGGTACAACTTTTATCACACTAGCTCTCTTGATTATATGAGAAAAGCTGTTCGTACTGAAATGTATCAAGGGTTCATCTCAATGGCCGGGTTTTTCTAGATAGGAAAATCAATGCTTAGCAGAAGGGTGTTTTTCCTCTTTTTTCTGTGTTTCAGTGCATGTGTTTGTGTATGTATGTTGATATTGCACAAGCAGTAGGGGAAGTTGCCTGTTGTTCTAGAAGCTCCATTGAGAATTATGAAATATTTCAGAACATGATATATGTTGTTTTACTTGAAAACTATAATCAACCAAAGAACTTCAGGTGCAGGTTGCTGGTATTTTAGAAATCATGTTCTATCTGCTGATATTTTTGATATTTGGTTTTCCTTGTTGGTTTTTTTTAAAACTGATTTTTATTTTCAAAGTTTTAAGCAGCGTTACCAAACAATGCCTTGTCATCATCTTACATGGGGCAACAGGAGCAAAAAGCGATGCCATGGAATGTGGCAATATGAAGTTGTATCTAGGGAAAGGAGAACATTATGTGTTTTCCAGTTGAAATTCTGTTTAATTCAAGAACCCTGTCGGTTTGAATTTTTTGCTTAGTGTTTGGTGGTGAACAAGTATATCCTTCCCTTGCAAACTTTTCAGCTCATTTAGCCTACTTAGTAGAAAAGAGAATAATGAAAAAGAAAAAATCGGGTCAAAAGAAGATGCGATTTTGGAGTTTTATCAACAATTTGCTTGTGTCGGTGAAGAACCAGTAGTTTCTGATGAATCCTTATGTTTATGTAATGAATTTGAATCCTAATGTAATGAATTACAGTTGTTTTGGTTTTTGATCTTCAGTCCTTGTAAAGCTTACTGAACCTGTGATTAAAGGTTGAAAAGATGGATGAAGCGTTACACCCTTAATCGGACCTTGAGCAATATTAAAAACTTAAATGTGTTAAAAAAATTTATCATCATCTAGCCCTGTGTATATTGATTAATGGCCTTTTCACTTAACAGAAGAGGTATAACTTGTATTTTGTTTGTTTTGTAGAGGAAGCTTGTACCGGATTATTCATCGTCCTAAATGTCACATTGATGAGAAGCGCCGGATAAAAATGGCGCTTGATGTGGTACTTAATATTTGGCTGCGCTTTGTGCTTCACACCACTTTCCAGGCATGGTTTTAAATGTAAAATCTGTGTGCTTATATAGGCAAGGGGTATGAATTGCTTGCATACAAGCACACCAACGATTGTGCACCGGGATTTGAAGTCACCCAATTTACTTGTGGACGACAACTGGAATGTCAAGGTGTGGTGCATGTCTGTTGTGCTCTGATTTTGCATTTAGTTTTGTTGTAGCTCTAAATAGAATGCGCAAAGAGATGCCTCTGTACCCTCATTCCTTTCACAACCTGAACTTCTTGTGGCTGTTGTATTCTTTTGTAACTCTGCACCATCCAGCCTTTACTTTACTAGAATCTACTCCCTCCGTTCCATATAAATTACAATTGGTTGTACTCCTTCCGTTCCATATAAATTACAATCGGTTGTCCTGGTAAGATAATTTATGTGCGTTGATTTTTGGTAGAAAGATTAATTTGTCCTTTGACTTGTGTGAGTGAGAAAAGTGAGAAAAAGGATGAAGGAGGTAATGAGATGAGTTGATGTGATATAAAATACCCTACTAAGTAGGGAGTTTTGGTATTTTTGTAGGTAAAAGATTTTCAAATAACATAATGTTGTAATTTTGTGGGACATCCCAAAAAGAAAAATGTTGCAATTTTACGGAATGAGTAGAAAAATGATTGCCTTCCACATTGGAATTGCGGGATTGCATGCTTTTGAGAATCTGGTGGTGGTTGACCATTAACTTGAAGATTGGCTACCTTGCATGCCAGTCACTTCTGGACTAGGCACGTTGCTTTTGCCTTTGTGAACTCCCCAACCAATGAAATGCTTGCAATGCAGGTTTGTGATTTTGGGTTGTCAAGGCTGAAGCAGAATACCTTTCTGTCGTCCAAGTCAACTGCCGGAACGGTCAGTTACTATCTATTTTGGCAAATTTATTCTCAGTCCAAGTTATCTTTAGCATCATGTTCTAAAGTGATTTTTACTGTCGTGATATTAGCCTGAGTGGATGGCTCCTGAAGTACTTCGGAATGAACCATCAAACGAAAAGTGAGTTGATGATTGGACTTTCACTTGTTTCTATTAGTTGGCAGATATTACATTTTTTCACAGTATGCAAGTTCTCAAACTACACTTGGAAATTTCTTATCAGTTAATCATTCACAAGGCTTTGGATAATGTCATGATAAATAACCCGAACCCATGAATCAAAGACAGTTCCCAAAAGTAGCGTGCTCTAGAGCAATCTCTACTGTCTTTTTCTAGCAAATGTGGTACATTTTTTCAGTATAGAAAAGGAAACAGATCTAGATTTATCCCACGTGGGATGTGCAGATGTGATGTTTACAGTTTTGGAGTGATCTTATGGGAACTTGCCACACTGAGACTGCCTTGGAGTGAAATGAACCCTATGCAAGTTGTTGGGGCCGTGGGATTCCAAAATCGACGTCTTGAGATCCCGAAGGAAGTTGATCCGCTGGTTGCACGATTAATCTCAGAATGTTGGCAGATGTAAGTTTTACACTTGTAATCTCTTTAGTCGTCTGATAATTTGCGGTCAATTAATCCAATATGGCTATTTAAATATTGATTCACACTGATTCATTGTAATCCCGGTTCTGTTGATGCAAGTGTTTTAATGCTTGAGAAAATAAATTTTGCTCTATTTGTTTTTGCAGGGAACCAAATAAGCGTCCTTCATTTGCGGAGCTATGTTTAGCTCTTAAGTCCCTACAGAATCTTGTTGTTCCGTCGAGCATAATTGACCAGCAAAGCTCACACATCCCGCAAGAGATCTCTGTAAATTCTACGCCCTGAACTTCTCCAAGTGTGAATAATTTACTGTTCACTTGTATCTTGTTGTAGATTTGTTAGGAAAAGCCCAAAGGGAGAACCCAAGAAAAGAAAACACTGGTAAAATGTAGGACTTAAAAAGGTGAATACTTGAGGTTCGATATCATGAAGCGAGTGATATACTGCTGCTGCATCCCAAGGATGGTTTAGTGGCGATTTTTGTACAGTGACGATGATTTTGATTCTACGAGCTGACCAAATGTAATTGCTTTACATGTCAGCGGAAATGTGATTCTGTAACGGTCTCTTTCTATTTTCCATGCTGATGCACATGGATGTACATGTTTTCGGTTGAATGTACAAACAAGTTCTTTCCTGTGTTTTAATTTCTCCTCCTACTAGCTGCTGATATCATTTGTATTCACCATGATGGGATCTTTTTTCGCCAGGTGTCTTTGCTGAATATTATTCTTGCAATATCAATATATACGATAAATGCAAAGATGCTGAAAATGCGAAACTATGAATACATTGGGGAGTTTATCGTCCCTGAAAACTAGATCATGAAGCGCCCATCTCGATTCATTTCAATAGAGAATTTTATCCTGGACTTTGATTCGCGTCGAAACTTATGTCTCAAATGGGCATACATCACATAATTGTCATAAAATGGACTAGCATGATGTCAATACACAATCTAAATATCATGTCAAAATCCCAGGATGAATGTTCATGCGATAGACCCTTTAAACTCGACATTACAAAGCATTCTCGAAACTCGACATTACAAAGCATTCTCGATAACGCTAATTGTCGGACACAATAACTATGTGTAGTATCATATGGCAAATACAAAGCAATGTGCTTTACAAATCACACGTATCCCTTTACAGGGGAAATGCAGGAACATCCTGTGGAGGAGCATATAATGCTCGATAAGCGGTCCGGTCGACAATATTCCTGTATGGATCTTGCTCTCTTTTCTTGATCAAGTAAGCTAGACATGACTCAACTTCAGATTTTACATACAGATACATCTCATTTGCTTTCTCCTTATCCTTCAGAACCTCCTCTTTACCTTTCGTCTCGATCGGCTTCCCAAATAAGAAGTAGAAACGACCGGGAATCTTAGGCACGACTCCTGGAATAAAAATTTCTTGGTTGGCCACATCTGTTGTTTCCCTGTGATCATCATAACGCTGAACTATTAGCTTGAGATGATCTCGTCAGGCATCAAATAGAACAGATGACTGGCGTGCAATTTTACCTCACTGTTGTTCTTTCTTCGATCCATTTTCTAAGAAAGTCGCTATAGATGGGGATTTTCATCTGGTCGTCATAATCGAGAACTAACTGTAAAGCGAAGAAATCTATGTAAAAACGAGATTACTTTCGAACTCCACCAGTGTCGTCTCAATATGTTACAATCTTGCTTTGGATGTATCAATCTTCCATTCTAAAGTCGATAGGAAGATATAAATTGCACTTACTTCGAACAGGTCATCCTCTCCAACGGCTCCAAATGGCACTATAGTGGCTCCAAAACGCGCTGCCATTCTGACAAATTCTTGTTGCTGCGGCCAATGTAACTTGTATTCCTCCCCCTGGAAATAGTCGATAGAATCATGAATCAAACAGAAATATGAATCATTTATACAATTATGAGCTCATTAAGAAATGCAGCAAACCTTGCGATGAAGAGCTTCACGCGCTCCACCAGGGTACAAGAGGACGTGCGATTTACACTCGAGTAACTTGAACATGTACTTTGCTGACACAGGTACTGCGCCAAATAGAACTGCGTAATCAAAAAATGAAAAGTCTGTTCCTACAAGTCCATTCGCAGGAGAGAACAGCTCTGGATGCGCTATCCCTCGAAGAATGATTTTCTTCTGCCTCAAGAATTCTCCATACATGCTGGGAAGTTCCATGCCCATCAACATATGATAGCCAACATACAACACTGGACCTTTGGTCGGAACTCCATCGAGACCTTTTACTATTTTTCCATCTTCTTGGGTTGAGAACATCACCGGGCTTGCAACCATCGGGAAGAAGCTGTAATTATGCAGCCATATCATAGGAGCTAAAGTAACACGACTACACGAGAATGATTGCAAGAGGTCGGAACTTTAAGCGGGAGTCGGTTGCAATGAGTGGGTAAGAAAAAAAATCAGAACGGGTTTAGAGATTGTATTCTTCTAATCAAAAGTACACATACCCATAAGTTCGTTGGTAAATTTGCTTGTATTCTGACAAACTAGGCGGGAGGTAATCTGAGACATAATCCACCTTCTGAGAGCGACGATATTTCCGAGTACCCCTGATGATGCTGAGTAGACTAAAGCCATCTTCCTGCACCACGGTAGAACAGATTACCTGACTTTGCCGTCTGTACAAATAAAATGAACTACACGACCCTGTTGTAGCCATCGAACAAAGAATACAGAAGCACCAGATGGACAAGGTATAACCACTCAAATAGAGAAATCAAAAGAAGTCAGCACTGCTTACTAGTAAAACCGTATGCCCATTGTCCTTGAAATCACGGAAGGTGCAATTCTCCAACTGTCTAGAAAGTCGTCTTGCTTCATCTTCGCTCGGAAGCAAGTTATCTTTTCCACTAAAGAATAAACGTGTCACTGATCATTCATAGACATTAAAAAGTAACTGTGCATTTTACGAACAATGGAGGAAATCGAACCATTCGTTCGAAGATAATGAAGCACTGTTCAAAGTTATGCTGAACAGAATAAATAAGAGAAACAAGAACCTGGCGAGCACGAGCACTTCAGCTTTGACGGCATGAAGACGAGAGTTTGCATATGCAGCAGCTGTTCTCAGCAACTTTAACTTCCAAATAAGGTTATCCTTTGGTAGGATATCTCCTAGGACCTGATAAATAAATAAGGTTCAATACCAAATTCAGCACCTGAAAGAGCAACTTACTAAAGCTACCATGATATATTATTAGCATCTTACAGCAAGTCGTCGTAGCAAAGCACTGAGATTGTCCGACAAGTTTTGAAGTGTATTAGAACTCGGTAACGGATCAACATTTACCATTGCCATTTTAAGAGGTTCACCTGGATGGAAGACGACAAATGACTAAGCCAAAAAAATCTGTAAGGAATCTCCAATTTGTTAGCTGAGAGATATATCAATGTTATTTACAGTTATGGAGCACACAGCCCCGTTGGCATGATTGCTACAGCTAAGAATTGAAATTTAGTATAACTCATGAGACAATATTATCTCATTCTCTATGCTTAAGGTTCAAAATACAAAACGAAGATTATAAATATAGGAACGTCAAGTATGAACTTTGGAAATGCAAGCCATTTACCCACTAAGAAGTTGAGAACATATGGGACTGCCGCATGAATTTCATCAGGAATAGCATCCAAAAAAGGAAACAGCGGCCGCAATGGCGATCTCTCCAATGACGTTGCTAAAAGAGAGCCATAATGCCGAACCATTAGCGTCAAATCAGTGACCAGTAACAGTCTGAATACCAATACAATGGGCAAAATATGTGTCTAACCTGGGTTAGCTAATACTAAAACCAAGTCAATGGTTGGATTGCGAGAAGCAATGATCAACGCTAGGCATCCTCCAAAAGAATCCCCAACCAAATATATCGGCCTATCTGGAGATGAAGCATGCTCCCTCTTAACAGTTTCGTCAACGAATTTTACTAGCCCTTCAATCACAAACAATTATGAATAATATATGACGAATATATGCCCGTGAAATGTACTGAATAAGCAAGAAAACTTCAAGTACATGATTTTAATCGAATCGTTTTCTAAGAGAAGGACCTTCAAATGACGTCCTATCATTGACAGGGATGTGCAAGCACCAAACTTCGAATGCCCTGCATAGCCGAATCGCACATATCAAGCCGTTTTCCAATAACATGCCCATCATAGGCTGCCTGCTGCTATAGCTGAACTGCTTCAACTACGACTCAAGTTAAAATGTGCAAAATAATCAGCATAGATCATATTCTCAAGTTGATGCTTCATTTAGTTTCACCAGAATCGTGAGCAGACGAATAACAGGATGATGCTTTGACCGCAAATTGGCATATCATTAAAACAGTTAGTGCAAGAAATGGCTTCTAATTACCTTCCCAGAGATTTATGGTGCATGATGAGACCCAACCCTGTGCCATCCATCCCTGTGTTCAGCAAATTTCAATCAAAACATAGCAAAACGCTTCCAACCTCAATCACGACAGAAGCTTCGATAATCATTAAGCAAAACAAACGACCAACATATCATAGACCGATTTTTTCACGATTTCCTTGCCGACAAGTTAACTACATCTATGATAACAAACATAAGTTTTGCCAATATTATTAGGTTGAGCAAAGTTTACCAGGCAAAAACAGAAGCAAAGGTGAACCACTCAACGGCCGCCCACATTCAACCGGACAAAACCACCTAGGCGGCCCTCCGTCCGGCTTGATCATCTCTTTTGCAATATCAAGATAATCCTTCATACTAGCTGTTCCAAACCCATCATCCCACAATACCTCCAATTTCTCTTCTTTCCTCTTCTGATCAATCACAGGACTTACATGCCCATTTACACCACCTAACAATGACCCAACTCTCCTCTTTTCCTCATTGGCATTGGCACCATTCGCATTCACCGAATTTGATGACAAAACATATGATTCGCCATCACCTAAACTAGCAAAAACTCTTCCTACATGCCTATCCTTGAACCCGAAATTGATCCGCAAATACGGCACTGATGCCGCGATTACATTCATTGAATTCAAACAGATTCAAATGGAAGTTTCTACAACTATTTGCAAATTCGAAGGAAGAAAACAGAAAGCTACAAAGGAGAAAGTGTTTCCTTTTGATGAGCTGAAAGTTTTGCCTACAACAAGCTTGTGAAAAACTCATCACTCACACCTTCAATGCTTGAAAAATACAAACTCTGAACTTACAAGAAACCCTCACCATACGCATCTACCACCAAAGGTACCTATACTATACGAGTCATCTTCATGTGGGTCCCTTAGAAAAACGAAGGTAAAGACAAGAAAAAAATGCCATCTTTGTGCACCCTTTGGCCGAAATTGTCATGATAGTTATCTATTTATGACAAATGATTTTTTTTTTTTCAGTTGAAAAATGATCTTTTTCAATATTACGTCAATAAAAAAAAAGAGTTACCAAGGAACCACCTCATCGTCCGATCAGAAGTGATAACG
Source organism: Drosera capensis (assembly GCA_001925005.1). Classification (NCBI taxonomy): domain Eukaryota; kingdom Viridiplantae; phylum Streptophyta; class Magnoliopsida; order Caryophyllales; family Droseraceae; genus Drosera; species Drosera capensis. Next base: position 12,865 of record LIEC01006109.1, read on the forward strand.
ACCCCTATTGGTCCTCTTCAACGTCTCAAGCTTAAGTCTCCTAAATGAAATCATCTATGTCGGGTCAACTTAACCCAAATTGGGATATCGTGCCCGACTCAATTCCACATCAGGTAGGATTCATGTCTCCTTTGAAACTATGATTCAAGTGGAAAAAGACAACCACCTAGATATCGACTCGAGTACAAGCCAGTGAAGAACCAGGATTATACTGTAGTCCTGTTCTGTCGTAATTTCAAAAAATGTCGAACCCTACCCTGATCATACGAAGAGAAAGGAAAATTGCTTGTCACTTATCAAACCTTACTCGGCGTGAGGAAAAGTTTAGAGATAGCACAAAAGCATGGAAATTGGTGGGTTTTGGGCAAAACTGATTAGAACTCAAGATAAGAAGTGTCGACAACACGGTTGATTTCTGGGCTAAAAGGGGTATGTTGGTGATTGAAGCAAAAGGGTTTGTGATAGATGAAATTTGGTTTAAAAAAATGGTGGCTTTTGAGTGTGGAATTGCAACTTGGACATTTTCTTTTTGGTTGATGGGACATTCAAAGGTGAGGAATTTGGACATTCACGGCACCTTGTTGTCGTCCCTGTCCGAATCGGCGAAAAGCAACAAGGTTTTGGTAGCTATACCTTCAAATCCTTCAATCAACAAAAAGTTGACTTTTTTTCCAAACTTGGTTTGTTAAAGTTGAAAAATACGAATATACAAACCTTATGTAAATTATAATATTTTTATTTATAATATCAAAAAATCTAAATTATCATTAATTTATATCATTTTTTAATATTAATATCTAATTTATTTGAAACTAAAAAGTATCAAAATCACAACTGATTTCATTTTCTCATCTTCTGTAGTCATATTCTCCATGTCTCACACTCTTAGGATTCTTAAGGGGCGATCTGGATCTGCTTCTCCTTTTTATCTCATATCTGGAGGTGTCTGCTGCTGTTTTTGCTGCTCTTCTTGTCATCTCTCCTTTGCTGTTGACTACTCCTCTGACGTGAGCCTCTGTCACTTTGCTGTTGAGGTTCTGTTATTCTAAGTTGACGCTAAGCTATAGGTTATTGCCTAGCAGAGTCCCTGTAATCCCTATAATATTGAGCATGATTTCCCTCTCGTTTGATCTTTTTCTTCCCTTTCTTTCTCTGCGCTGAGTTTAGCCCTCTCTGCTGGCGTCAGTCTGGTTTTTTATGTGTAACTATCTCTTCTGGTGTATAGATCCTTGTTTCGTATATTTTGTCAAGCTCTTCTGCATGTGTGCCAGGAGTTGCATTGATGTCTCCAGCTCTGAATCTTTCTCCCCATTTTTGTGATCACCAATTCAAGGGAGGGTTTCAATTATGTCCTTGAAAGCGTCAAGAATGGACTGAATGGCATCTAGCTTGGCAAAAGTCTCCTTTTTGTGCTCATTAACTGTTGTCATAATGTCGTCCAGCTTCGGATTGAGATAAGTCCTGTCATCGTCCCGCCTGTCAATTAAGGATTTCAATCTGTCCTTGATAGTATCAAGATCCTTGGATTGCTGCTTCTGAAGGGTCTCGATGGTAATTTTCATTGTTTTCTAAGCAGCTCCAAGTTTTTGAGTGGCCCGATGAGACAGTAGACTCGTATGAGCAAGTTGAGTGATCTTGTTGTGTGTTTGCTTATGCTTCTTTTCAACTTCCCTAAGGGTGTAAGCAGTGCATCGTATGATTACTTGAGTTTCCTCAGCAAAGTTGTTATAAAGTTTGTTGACAAGGAGATTGATGCTGGCTTCAAATTATCTTCAAAAGGTTTCTTATTGAGCAGTCATTACGTAAATCTCAGTAAGCATTGCACCAGAAGATAAGGATTCAGGCTGAGGAATTCTGAGTGGGCTGATCGGTTTCATTTCTGGTTCAGCTATTCTACGTATTCGAGGCTCATACTGAGTTGCGATGAAATCTGGTGCATAAGGAGTGGTTTCCCATCCTAGAAGTTCTTGTTGAAGCATGTTTGGAGTGGTGCCACTAGTTCCTGGCTTCTTCTGAAGGCTATTCATCTCTAACTTCGGTTAGGAGTTGCTTTGTTGTGGATGTAGTTGTTGGAAGATCAGCTTCATTGAACGATTCAAGAAGTTTTCTAGCAGTTCTGACAGTCTTTTTTGATGAGGGTTCTTACATGGCCTCCTCTAACTCTTGGACAAACTGACTGGTAGAGGTAGTGATAGACATGTCACTGATAATTGGAGATAGCTTTTAGAAAATGGAGTCCTCCTACATGAGAGTCTGTATTAGAGTTGCTCTTGGAGTTTGAGAGACTACGATTAGAGGGAGAATAGGCAACTGTGCTGAAGAGGTGTGTTCTGCTATGTGAGGTTGGGCTCTGCTGTTTGTTCTTCTAAGCCTGACTGTGCTGGAGAACTGTGCTGAGTCTCATCAACCGGAGAGAATTCTGCTAGTTCATCCTCAACAAGGATGATTTCATCCTCTTTTGGAGGATCGTGGTGTGCTGGAGTTGACCCTGCTGCTTGGTCATCTGAGGTAGCTTCTGTGAGTTTGTAAACTCGTCCACCATTTATTGTTTGATCTGGAATGGAGTGGCTGAAATGGGATAATTGTCTATGTTGATCTCACCATGAGTAGGTGCCTCTTTTAGCTCTTCAGTCATTGCTACTTCAGTTGTAGCGTGATGTACTGGTGGTGCTTTAATCTGTAGAGTTGGTTTATCAAATTCCTTATTGGCATCTTGATCATGTGATTCCACATCTGCGAGAGTTGCATCATCTATTAGTTTGTCAAGATCAGCGCTGCCTTCATCTTGATGATCTCTTGGAGGTGCATCATCATCATCTCTTGCACCTCCTTCTGCTGCTGCAATATTTTCTTCTATTAATATTCTGATGTTGTACAATGTTTGATTGTATTTCTTAATGATTTCTTGAATTTTCACCAATAATACTTCATCAATAGCAAACTTATCATAGGTGATGACTTGAGAGTCCAGCTTTTCTAGTCTTTGCTTAGTAAAACTGTCTTGAACTCTATATCTGACCAATACGACTACATGAGGGCTGCATTTTCCCCTAACCTCGTGCCTTGTGCTTTCCATCAGTGCTCTGATAGTTGCCTCCTTTTCTGCTTCAGTTAACAACTTTGGTTGATATTCTTTCATTCTTTAAGTTTTCTCTGATGCTATATCTGTTCTGGTGGTGTAGAGAAACTTCCCTTTGGTATCTTGGCTCTCTTTTGGCTTCTTTGGGTCTTCTTTCGTCGGATGGATGGATGTCATATGCCCTACTCTTTATGGAACAGTTAGGACCGTTGAGGTGACTTGTGAGACTGGAATAATAGGTAGCTCTACTACTGAGGTAACTAGTGATGTTGGCTCTGCTGAGATTGATTATTCAACTTGCTCTGTTGTTGTCGCTAAAATCTGAAGTCCTGCTGTCCTGGCAGCTCTTTCTTCCTCTGTTATGATTTCTAAGGCCCTTTTTCTAGTCATGGGTGTGGAAGCTGGTGGTTGTTCGGGTGCCTCTTCAGACTTTTCTGCTGGAATGATCTGCTGTGTCGCTTTGAATTCTTTCAATGTCATCTTTAGCTTGTTGAGAAGGTGTGGATGGCATTTCTTATTTTTAACAATTTTTGTAGCCACCCTAGGCATCATATTTACTAGGTTTTGTATGAGTGTTGGTACTCCTGCGGGTTCATTCTTCATGCTATCAGCATCTTTCTTTCCGAAGTCAATAAGTTCATCAATAGCCCCATTTTTGATAATGATGTTATGCTTGAGTTCCTCTATCCTTTCAGTTCTCATTTTGATCATCAGAGGATCATCACTTTCACACACCGGTACTCCTTGAAGCTTTTCAAGCTCTTGTTTCTTTTCTTGTAGTTCTCCTCATGATCTTCTGATCTGTTCTTCTCTGATTTATTTGGACACCAGGGTGGTTGCATTCATTTGCTTCACCAGATCTGTTAGTAGAGTCTCATATAAACTGGTGTTTCATCTTGCAGCAGACCCCCTTCTACTACTCAGTTTTCTCCTCTGATGTGTGCCAGTAGACTTCTAGGGCTCCTTTCCAGCTGTCATACCTTTCAAACAAGGGGTCAAACTCCTTTGATTTTTCATCATCTGATGTTGGCTCAGAAGTGTCCTCATTCATGCTAATGGCCTTCTTGGTAAGTAATCTGATGAACTTAGTTCTCTTTGGCATGTTTTTTAGCACAAAGAGACGCCTAGGGGATATTTCTTCATCATAAGAAGAGTATAGTGTCTCTCTTTCAGAGATTATTGTGTCATACTTTGTTCTTTGCTGCAAGGGATTGTTCATGATTGGTTTAGGTTGGTTAGGAACATCCCCTTTAGTTTCAGTTGGAGATTATGTCTGGTACAACTTCAGTTGTCAAGTCTCTCTACTACACTGTCTCTGTGTTCTTTCTATATAGTTCTATCAGTGCTGGTACCATTGCCATTTGATCTGTAGCATGCTCCTCTGCAGTTTCATCAGTTTGTCTTGTGGTTTCCTTTTGGGAGAGACTGCTCTGGTGGTTTGATTCTGGCCTCATTTGGCACTTCAGTCTGGGTTGATTCCTATGATGGTGAGACGACTTCATGAGTAGGTGATGGTTGATCTGCTGATGTTGGTGTCTCTGCTGATGATGGTAAATAAATAATATGCAATCTTCAAAATAGCTAAAATTGAGATTTGATTTAAAAATAAATAAAAAATCAATAAGGTGATACCTCCATGGAAGAAAAAAGAGAGTGGGAATTTGTGTGTTTAGGATATTTTTTTGTTTTTGTTGTTCCGATGGTTATGGATTTGATTTGTGATTTTTAGTCTCATTGTCTTTTTTGGAGAGTATCGTCATTATTTAAAACATAAGGCTACGTGCATCTAGTCCCCTCAGACTTGGTCTTGAGAGTGGAGCAATTTGGTTATTGTTGTTGTGTTGTCGTTGTTGGATTGGCATTCATGTGAGTGTCGTGTTTAGCAGTTATCACCTGAAGTGAAACATAACTCTTACTAATTTCGATAGAATTTTTCTGATTAAAGGCTATAAAAATTAACTAGATGCAACAGATAAATATTGGATTACTATTGCCGATTCCAGTTAAGAGTTATTTGCATATTTGGCGTTTAGGATGGCCCCTGTGCAAGGTTGATATTTTGCGCTACAATCAATATGATATCACATTCACCAGACTCACCTGTAACGGCTTACTTGGTCTTCTATCATTCGGAAGCTTGTTATGGTTTGCATAGCTAGAGATGTAATACAGCCGATGCACTCGGTCTCTTATTTTGGTTTTGTTTGATAAAGGTGTTGCGGGAAGGATAAAGGATGAAGGAGCTAGAGAAAGACTGGCAGGTCCTGTTCAAGACAGTAACCAGTGTCAAGTGTAGATGAGGGTGTCTTCGACTGCCTTCATCAGTACACCTACCTTCCATAGTGAGACTGCCAATGGCATGGAGATCAGGAACAGATGTATTCTATTCATCCACTTAGGGTTGGCTTTAGTACATTGTGTTGAGTATATGTGTGAGTAGGTTTATCCACATCGATCATGAAGAAAAAGAAAGAGTAGAATATATATATATGAACAACCCATAAGCTTAAACTTTTGGTTAACAGTTGGACTCAATTCACATGTGTATTGTTTCTCTTTTTTATGTGTATTGTTTCTCTTTTTTATAATTTTATCCGAATCATAACTTCTCTTAGGATTCTCTTCTCAAATTATGTCCAATGTCACAATCTTCATTCGCGATCTTCAATAAAATAGTCTCCGTGCTTTGCTGCTCACTTCTCTTGTGACCGGGTTGATACAGATACAGGCGCGAGGAAAAGAACAGAGTTTGTGGTGATTCCTTTCTATTTGCTTAAGATCTTATCGAAATGTGATCATACTGTTCAATAACCCCCTTGTGTGTCTGCAGATCTCAGCATGAATAGGAACACATTGTTCCAAGACCGTGGCACAAGCAATGTACATGTCATGGCTGCCCTCAAAATGATTGAATCATGATCAAGACTGAAAAAGTGTGAGGGTGCTTTCTTGTATTCTACGTACTGGAAAGCGCGGTTTTCAGATATATGGTCTCTTCAATTCCTTCATGGGAGCATCGTGGATTCATCCTTTGCTCACCCTTCAAGGCTTGTCTGCTTTTAGAAAGCCTAGTGGAATGGTAAGCAATCTTCAATCAAAATATAGAATATCTGGAAACAGAGGGGAATCTTAAATTTCCTGAATGGTCGAATCGTTCGGACCATTTTGTTAGTAAGTAGTAACAAGGCACCATTGTGGATGTAATAACTCATGATGTAAATATGACCATTGATTTATTCTGTTTTAATTTTGTGTTGTGTGGAATTTTTATTAGATTCTTAGTAATGATTTTTGATGGCTAGTTTCAGGCTTAAGTCCTGACCCTAAGGGGAAAATCCAGAACAGACAATTTTTTTTATCTATTTTAAAGCAAAACCAAACCAAACCGACAAGCCTTTATCCTATCACTTGAAGTCGACAAAAAATTTATTCTCTTTCTTTTACTGTTTTTTATTTCGTTTACGTCAGGTCCTCGACGGGTGACATTGTAGCTAGAACTAGTTTACAAATAGTGAAGATTGCTCTGTATTTACCCGGCCCTTTATCGTATTTTGTACCACGATTCTCCGTTGAAGTGGAAGCTTGCATGCTAGAAGGAAAGGGGAAGCTGTTCTATCTAGTTACATTGTCTCATGCCCATGATTCATTATATTACTTTTGCTTGCATATGTGTACTTTGCTTGCATATGTGTTTTAGAATAACTTTTGGGCATTGCCTGTGGTACATGTAGTTGAGGATTTTGGCTCTGTTGTACACACAGTTGAGAATTTCAGCCTTTTCTAGCCCGAACCAGAATTACAGTTCCGGACTCGTTGCAACTTATCCATCTCTTGTAAGTTGCATGATATTTTTGCATGTTACAATTTTTTTAACTGCTGAGCTGATAATTTATGAAATTATACCAGCAGTACGAGCTATAGTTCATAATGTATCAGTTATATGTAATTTTGGCAACATGGTTTTGCTTTGAGCAGGAGGACTATCAAATCATGGGAAGCCTTTCACCGGTAGTGGATTCTGTCATGGGGAAGTTGAGAGGCTTGACTAGTTTGTCGAGCAACTCGTGCATCTATAGAGTCCCAGAACATCTGCGCAGGACAAACGAGCAAGAATACACGCCAATGGTGGTCTCGATCGGGCCATTACATCATGGTGATGCTAAGTTACTTTCAATGGAGGAGCAGAAAGTCAGGTACCTTCATGCTCTTCTAGAAAAGACTAGCAACAAGGACCTAACCGGCTACATTGGTGTGATAAAAGGAAACGTAAACAAGATACGTGAATTCTATGCTGAGAAGATCTCAACTAGCGAGAATGCATTCATAGAAATGGTACTCCTTGATAGTGCATTCTTAATCGAGACTTTCTTGAAGAGCAATGGCATCCATGAGGTGGAAGAAACTGACAGAATATTCTCGAGGCCAGCGCTCATCAGTCAGGTCGTTCGTGATATGAAGCTATTAGAGAATCAATTGCCCTTTTTCATCCTGGAAGAATTATATAACTTCGTGATGCAACCGAGGAGCCCAAGTGAATACTTCCGAACTATGACCTTTAAGTTCTTCAAGGTCGAACCAAGAGTAGCTATACCTGACATCAAGCATTTTGTTGATCTACTTAGAACTTGCTCCTTGCCTCAAACTCTTCGTGATTCTAGGGAAAAGGGAAAAGGAAAAATGGAGTTCCGTGCCCGTGTCACGGAGCTGCAAGAGGCTGGAGTCAGATTCAAAAAAATCGACAAAAACTCGAGCTCCTTGCTCGATATCAAGTTTGATGATAAAGGCATTCTCAACATACCACAATTGAAGCTACAAGATGATACCGAATCTTTCTTCAGGAATCTCGTGGCATATGAGCAATGCCATCACTCGTTGGACTCCTACATCATCGACTACGTTGCTCTTTTGGACTTCCTTATTAACAGTCCCAAGGATGTGGAGACGCTTGTTGATAAAGAGATCATTGTGAACTGGCTTGGCAACAGCGAGGAAGCGGCAGATGTGTTCAAGAGCCTTTTCAAGCAGGTTAATATCGTGAGTTCCAATTTCTATTACTCGAGTCTTTGCTACCGACTGGAGAAGTTCTATAATTCGTCATACAATAGGCACATGGCGATGCTAAAGCATAGGTACTTTGGCCATCCATGGGCGGTGATCTCCGTTGTCGCCGCGATGCTTTTGCTGGTTCTTTCTTTCATACAAGCCATAACCGGAGTGATCTCTGTTTCTCAATCTGGAAGTTCTAAAAGATGAACATATCAAGGGGGAGTTTGCTGCTATAACGCCCAGCCAATGCTGCTTCTTGATGCTCTAACATTGCCTTTCTTTCTTTTTTCTTTTTTTCTTTTTTTCTTTTTTTCTTTTTTCTCTTTTTCTCTTTTTCTCTTTTTCTCTTTTTCTCTTTTTCTCTTTTTCTCTTTTTCTCTTTTTCTTTTTTTCTTTTTTTCTTTTTTTCTTTTTTTCTTTTTTTCTTTTCTTCATGGGGTTGTTCAATGCTTGTACTATGATCCATCGCTACTGTACACTGTGAAACATAACTACAGGACTGTTTGGGTGTATGAAGCTCGCCAGCTAGTGCTGAAGAGCTTCTATGCTGCCTGATCTTTGTCCTTGGAAGTGTCATGTTGAATCACATCAAAATTCTAATTTTGTTTGTGAACTTACTATGGCTTCTATTATTTTACGCTTGCTATGATTTGCGAAGCTTATGCTAGGGACCCTTATTGTTTTGGTCCAATGATGGTTCTCCGGAAAAGATCAAAGGTTGAATGAGGCAGAGAAAATGTGACGGATTCGGTTCAAGGGATGTTAGTTCAAGGGTTATCCCTCTGTCCTTAAAATGTTATTGTCTCGCACTGGTGCTCAGGATCCTTGGCGACCATCTCCCAAAATAAATACAATGACTACTTCCTCTGTGATGTAGCACTACAACACAAAAGACCGACGTACGAGCAAGTGCTTCGAACCCTCTTAATCGACGAAAGACACTGATGTTTGATGCAGAAGGGTTTCTGTTTGCAGAGGAGTACAGGAACAGACGCAGAAGAGGAATGGCAATAGACGATGACACGTGTCGCACATAGATCGGACAACATGTCGAACCGCTGCTAACTGGGATTAACCCACCCAACGTATGGAGTCATCAATCCAAGGGTCCAAAAAATTATAAAAAAGTTTTAAATAAAAAATAAATATTTAGTGGACCCGTGAGCGCGATCCATGCCGGCTGACCCGTGACGTGCATGTGTGTTTGACAACATCACCTAGACTCTCCCCTTCACACGAAAATTTGGTATTTTTGGGGTTCAAATCCATTTTCAATCATTTTATATATTCCCTCCTTTTCTTAACATAGCAACACTTATCCATTTATATCGTACTAAAATATATATAACATATCAAATTTAGTAAGCTTTTTATATAAAAAACATCAAAACAATCGTTATAGTACATTCACTATCTCCCCTTACAACTGTTACAGTAAATCTCATTATCACAAAAAAAAATATTCTTTCTTCACCAAAATTGATATAAATTTAACACACACATAAATCCGCATGTTGGATTAAACCGTTACCTATATTATAAAACGGAGGGAGTATAAGATATGTCATTCCATACCAAGATTCCAGTGTGGTTTATAAGCTTATACCACATGAATTTCCTCTTCATATGAGATTATTTTGGATATTGATTTCTTATTCATCCGCAATCGATTTGAAGAACTTTAACATATTATGATAATTTATTTAAAACATAGTTTCCAAAACGAGTCTAATATCATATCAACCCGATCATGAGAACTTACTCAAAACCATGATTAAACGATTTCCAACAAATGGTTTTGTGGAAATGAATTAATAAGCCATCACATGATGGACAGCTACATATGTTTTTCTCTTGTCCTTGCTCATCAAAACAGCCAGGACGTGAAGACGTTTGTGGAAAGCGGGATCGCTGAGAAGTGGTTGGGTAACAGTGAGGAAGCCACAGATGCATTTAAAGTCTTTATAAGCAGGTCAGTCTTGCCTCCCATCTTCTGCTACCTGAGTCTATGCAAGCAACTTGAGACGTACTATACGCGATACCACAGATACATGGCGATACTGAAGCAGCGGTATTTTGTCCATCCTTAGGCGGTGATCTCCTTCGTTACAGCGACTATTTTCTTGATTTTTTTATATATATATACAAACCATAGCTGGTGTGATCTCTACTGCTCAATCAGGAAGTTCCAACACTCGAACATGTTAAGATTACGTTCGTTGGCGTCACTCTGATGGCTCTCAAAATATTTGGGTTTTTGTCTTTTGGGTTTTAATGAGTGTGTTATGATCTTCTTTTGTTTGTTGAACACGATTAGACCACTGTTTGGGATATAAGAAGTGTCATAAATGGATTATTTTTCTTATATATCTGACGCCAAGGACATTGGCAATTGGCATATGATACGCCTTTTCTTCACCTTGAAGTTCCATGCTGAAAATAATATGAAAATTCTGAAGTGATCTTCAATATACAATGTGAATATGTGATGATAGCAATACAATCAAATTGGATGGAATTATACACACTAGGCCTATACCGGTCATGTCCCTCTTTTACATCTCAAATGATATAGATGACACGATTCTTTAACCCATAGATTTGACACAATATGATTATCTTTGATATTAAATCAAATTGATGATATTTGTTAATGATTTATCTCAAAGTCATCATATACTTAATAATGTTGATTTTTTTAATAATCAAATATAAATCAATAGGAAGTTAACATGTGTAAATTAATAGGATTTTGACATATATAAACCAATTAAAATTTGACACATTGAGAATCAACTAAAAAAATTCATATATTTGTATTATGTATTTATAATGATATGCTTCATATCTAAAACCAAATGTTAATAGAAGAGGTGAGACATAAAATACAAGATTTTCCTAATCTAAATCTCAATGTAATTTTCTAACACATCCTTTCATATGGGATATGACGTAATTATCCCACACGAGTGAGTAATCTTTGAATATGTGAAATCAAACAAATTTGATGACTAATCCAAATATATAAGTAGGAGGATTTTTCAAGATCTTTGAATATATCAAGATTTTTCAAACCGAATATATCTCCAAGATAGGTAGGAACCAAAAACTACTCACATCACACCTAAATCGTTTTGAAAAATTGATTCAGTTACAAGGAAACCTTTCCGACCTCGATCAATGCTAAAACAAAGCTTGCATCATATCTTGTGCTCCTACAAGACAAGTGAGTCATTTTACAGCGGAGGATTTCCACGCAGAACTCCACCATTCTCCGTACAATTCTCCTCTTTCATCTCCTCAGTTAATCGCCGCCGACGACGAAACCCTAAACCCTACCCCTAACCCTAGCACTCACCGCCGATGGGAGACACCACGACGGCGTCTCTGGCCAACAATGTCGCTGGCGCCATAGCCGCCGCGCTCGACTGGAGCTCGTCTCCCGATTCCCGAAAAGCCGCCGTTTCGTATTTGGAAACCGTACGATGATTCGTGGTTGTGTGTTAGATTGTTGGAAACTGATGCTCGGCAGTGGGTTTAGGGTTTATTTAGGGGGAATTGTGCTTCTGCTGTTTAGGATTGTTACTCGAAAATTTTGACGTTGGGATGGGATTGTATGAAGTGGTTGTGATGATTGATTGATTGATTGATTGCATGCCTGAATCGCCCGTATACTTGTGCGAGAATTTGTGATGTTGGGTGTTTCGATTTATTTGATGATATTTGGTTCGCGTTGAGCTGTGTGGTTGCCCGGTGATTGATTGTTTTAGTATCTAGTTTACTGGATTGATGATCATTTGGTTGAACACGATCAAACAATTGCGTTAGCTATCCTCATACTATGATCAGGTTCATCTGGCCCAATTGACATGTAGTGAACGCTTCATCTTTGGTAGGTTAGATGCATTGTGCTGCTTCTGTTCAGAATAATATGGTACATCGCGAGCTATGTTAATTTGGAATACTTTGACTTAGATATGGTTTTCATGGCAATGTGCATGAAGCATTAATAGTGGTTGAAATTTGTTTTTGGCTTCTTCATGCTTTCAATGAATTCTTGCTTACTTAGCAAACCATCATCAACTGGTTTCTGTTTTCAGGTCAAGAATGGAGATGTGCGTATCTTGGCGGGTACTGCTTTCATTTTGGTCAAGAAAGATTGGTCCTCTGGAATTAGGTTGCATGCTTTCAAAATGCTTCAGGTTCTTGTTGGTTTTCACCGTTGTCTCACACTCTTATTTTAATAGGTTTGGTGTACATACTGATGTGTATAATTTAGTGAGTTTCTTGAAAGTGATATCATGCAATGGAGCCCCACGTAGTGAAGATATTAGGAATATGGTCTCCACATAATAAGTAAACACGTTAAATTATATTTATGGAACTTTGATACTGTCTTGCTGCTTTCTGATGTTCTCTTCAATGATGTCTTTCATGTGCTCTTCATTTACTTCAATGATAACTCTTGTATGCTTTCCATGTTGAAAGCGTTCATCTTGTGATCTCCCTGTTCTTGTTAATGGAATTTGAGTTCAGATTGTTTGAATCACTGGATTTAATGGGAGAGAATCACCGTATCTTAAACTGTTTGCTAGCACAGGCTCGGATAAATTTGCTTTGCTGAATTGCTCATGTTGTAGAGCTAATTGTCTAGGTTATTAACACTTTTAATACCCCCACCCCATGAATTGATAGGAAGAAGGGGCTCTTGGCTTAGAATTAAGGAAAGCAGGAATCAAATGATAGGTAAAGGGGCTATGTGGTATTGTTGTTTGAAAATGTGAAAATAAAAACCAAAACATTAGCGAAAACGAGAATCACTTAACAAAAAAAATTAATTTTTTATAAAAAGATTCTTGAATAATGATGTCAAATGAAACAATAAACAAAAAAAGAAAACCTTACTAATTTTGGTAAAAAAAACCTTACTAATTTTAGAAAGGTTGCAATTCATGTAGAACGACTATATTTAGTAATATGTCGTAATTTATCTGGGACGACAGGAATATTTCTGTTTTTTTCACCAAGTGAAACGAAAACATGATATAGGAAACAAAGGTGATACCCAATGGACCCTAAAACTTTGCATGATGCAACTAGTGGTTGCTAAAAGAAACATCTGTAATTCTTTGTCCCAATATAAATTTGGTTATGTTTCGGTTTTTGTATCTGTCCACAAGTGTCATATAGCCTAAGGGCTGGAGTTATAGTGTCTGCATACAGTATATGTCCTTACTACTTACACAAAGTTCTTTAGAGAGGCACCAAGATCTCCATAAGAGTAGCAAAAGCAGACTGGTCCAGAGAATTTTGCACTTTAGAGGTCTTGTAGTATGTAAAATAATTTGCTATTGTATTCTTAACATTCTACCTTGAAACGTGTTCTGATTACATCTAGCCACTGGATACAGTAAATCTAGAACGTACATTACTTTGCTAAGTGCATTAAAACTTGGGGTTAAATGCATTAATGCATCCGTGGCATGTGGATATGAGTACATGACTTCTTGGCAGTGTCGAGATAACAATTGCTATATACATATGATCTCTTGGCCTTCATAGTGCTTCTTTTATTTGTGTTCCTTGACCAGACCTTTTGGAATCATGATATCTCTTGCTATGGATTTCGTTGATTTGATATATTTATTGCCTTTTTAGCATTTGGTAAGGCAGCGCTGGGAAGAACTAAGCTCCACAGAGCGCAGAGACTTCGCTAATATGGCAGTGGATTTGATGCGCGAGGTTGCTGATCCATCCCAGGAATGGGCTTTGAAGAGTCAAACTTCTGCGCTTGTTGCTGAGGTATACGAGTCGTAGGGTTCTTCTCTACATGGTCATTCATTTTCAGTTCTAAGTAATGTTAGCCCTCCATTATGCAGATAGTTAGGAGAGAAGGCATACATTCGTTACAGGAATTGCTCCCCTCTCTTGTTTCTCTTTCACACACTGGGCCTATACAAGTAAACTTCATGATCTTAGTTATGTTATTTTTTATTTTAAAAAAAAAACAAAGAAAGAATTTCCTTTCCTTCTTAGCTTCTTATGCTTTCCCTTCTAATATGAAAGATGAATGGCTTTCCCATGTACGTGATATAGGCAGAGTTGGTTTCGATGATGCTGAGGTGGCTTCCAGAAGATGTTACTGTCCATAATGAAGATCTAGAGGGTAAAGGCAGCTTATATTTTTGGATGGCTTTAATCTTGATATTAGTTTTTCCCCCTGGATTGTTTTTGACCTTTTTGGCTGATGGAGTTTTTTTTTTTTCAAGGAATACTATCTGTCGGGGTTAAGTAGTTGGAAACTGTTCGACTAGGAAGATGACCTGGTAATTGTGAGGTTAAACATTGTTCTCTTATCAAATGATTAGACTGCTTTTGTGGCTGTGGATAGTCATATCTAAGATGGGTTTATTAGTGATGGTCACTTGTCAGACCTGAGTTGTGCTGAATGCCATGAAGTATGATCTGCTTGTAACTGCTATAATATCTTCATATTAAGTTGGAGCTTAGCTATAAACCTTAAATAATTGTTCCAGCATGGAGTGTGTTATTTGTCAATAGTATAAAAGATAGTCTCTTGTGAAGGGGTTGCGTCCTTTTAGGTAAAAGCATGTTTCAAATACGAATGTTTTGTTTCACCATGCGAAAGGGAAAAAAACATTCGCTTTGTGTAAGAGTTAACTACCTTCTTGGTAGTATATCTTCAAGTGCTGGCCCCTGTTATCTTGAGTTTACTAAGCAAACATTAAGTTCCCATTTCCATTTGTTGCATTATATGTCCTTGGTTCCTGATGAAACTTCTTGTCCGGGCATTGTGCAGTGCTTTCATTCTTCATCTTGTCTGCACATTTAACAGGTGAACGGCGACGTCAATTGTTGCGTGGCTTGACTGAATCGCTTCCAGCAATTTTTCCTTTACTGTACACTGTATGACATTCCCACTTTTTTAGGTTCTTACTTACTGTTTATGATGCTTTTGGAGTAACCAGATTTTAGACCTAAGCTGCCTCATGTATGTTGTAGCTACTCGAGAGGCACTTTGGAGCTGCCTTAAACGAAGCAGCAAGACAACAATTAGTCATCGCAAAACAACACGCTTCAGCTGTGTCCTCTATATTGAATGCTATAAATGCTTATGCAGAATGGGCTCCTTTGGCTGATCTTGCCAATTATGGGATAATACATGGGTATAGTTATCCTTGCAGTCGTTGATCTTTCGCCAACTGGAGATAAAACTTGTGATAACTTTTTGAAAAATTGTATCTCAGATGTGGCTTTTTACTCTCTTCTCAAGATTTTCGGCTTCATGCTTGCGAGTTCTTCAAACTTGTCTCAGCAAGGTATGAACTTGAGCCAAAATAAGTTAGTTTATGGTATTGTGTGATTGCCTTGGATCTTTGGCCACCTCTGAGAATCCACATGGTCTGATTTCCCCTTCGCCTAATCTTGGGTTGCAGGAAGAGACCGGTGGATGATTCTACTGGATTTGATTCTTCTATGGGTAAAGTTGTTGAGATTGTGATGAATGTCTCTAGAGATTTTCTGTACAAATCTAGCTCCAATCCTGTCAGTGTTGGTGATGCTGAATTTGAATTTGCGGAGCATATATGTGGAAGTATGACATCCCTTGGTTCGACTAACTTGCACTGCATAGCTAGCGATGAGAATGTGCTCTCTGCTTATCTTCATCAGGTATGTCACTTCCACTGATGGTTGTGGACTAAGTTGCTGTAAATGAAATTCTGGTTGTACGTTGTGTCTGTAGACACTGGTTTTTATTTTAGAGATCAAAGAGCGGTGGTCCCATTCAAAATGAAGACATGTATTTTGGGATATCACAACTTGAAACTTAAACAGATTAACCATGATTGCAATCGTCATTATACTGGCGTTTCACCAGTAAACTGCATTTTCATGAATACCACAGAAAGTATTTAGGAAACGAGCCTCCCACACAGCTCCTTCTAGAGTTAACTAGTTTCTCACTTGAATCCTGTACTATTTATTCTCCTTTTTCCAATACTAAGATCTCTATACTTGGCCAACCTTCTGTGCGGGAATCTATCTTAGACTGATTTGCTTTTATAGAATATTCTTTCATTTCTTTCATTTGTTTCATTCCATATGTTGTATGCTGCTTTTCTTTCCATGTCTTGGGGAAGATTTTCAAGATGAACTCTCCTTGTCTATCTACACACTCATGCTTTTATAAAATTATTATTTATGAAAGATTAAATGTGGGGACAAACATGGAGATTTATCTCTAGGAGTTATCAAGAATAGTGAAGGTTGCTCTGTCAAACAAATATGCAGTAATTCTTAATATTTAGAATGGCGAACTAAAAATGTCTGCCGTTTGGCATGAATTGGTGTTCATATGAATGCTGGTTGAGAAGCTATCTTTTGAAACTGATATTTATGTATTAGTTGTGTGACAGATGCTGGGGTACTTCCAACATTTCAGGCTTGATTTGCACTTTCAATCGTTGACTTTCTGGTTGGTATGTCCCGAGTTCTACAAAGTAATGTTTTGTTTAGAAAAAAGAGACTTTGGAACTTATCTAGTCTTTCTTGTTTCATGAGGCCTTGTTGCGAGATCAATTACCAAAACCAAAGATTGCTTCACATTCCAAAGTAGATGGTTCAAGCAATATGGGATCTAACTCTGTAGCTGATATCGAGAAGCAAAATGTTGTGGCTTTCATAGATGATGATATGTTCTGTTCAATGCTTGTGGCATCTTTCCAACGGCTGATTAGAAAGGAGAAGATCCCTCCTGACACAGCAGTGCCTATGGGGCCACTAGAATTGTGGAGTGATGAAATAGAGGGCAAAGGGAACTTCAGCCAGTACCGATCCAGGCTGGTATGTTTGTGTTTTGTTTCGTTCTTCATTATATTTTCAACTTGGTCTCACAGCACCTTCAGCGTTCAGGTTAGAAACTTCCATTTATTTGTGATGCACGTGCATCACATGCATTTTGTCAAAGAGGATGAAGTTCTGGCTGTATATACCACCTGCAGTGCACGGCTATACATTGTGTTCTCGGATCTATGTATTATGTTCCAGTAGATGCTATGATTATTGTATTAGAATGATAGTGCGTCGAAATGATCAAATTGAGTAACTATCTCTGCATATGGCATACTGATCTTTTAATCCATGATTATGCGTCATTCTATAGACGTTGCTTCTTCTCACCTCTGCTCTGTCTATTTCTTTAATCTTTATAATGTCTTTCTTTTGGATGAACTCAATGTGTTTTTGCCCTACATCAATTTCTGCAACTTTTAAGGAGATTCAAATCGGGTGACGATAACAGTTTTTTCACCTGTTTTCTGTGCTCTCATGAACTCTCAGAAACTTCATTCTGTGTTTCTTTAGTGGCGAAGCAATTAGAAGTTTTCTAATATCTTTGCAGTTTGCAAATCCTTTTTAACTTTGTGGTGTAAGATTTACTTGTTGGAAAATCAGGCTATATGAAGTGAATTAATTGGCTGAAACTAATAGAGGTTTTTCTCCAAGATTACCCAAGTCTATACGACAGATTATCGCATGATATCTGTGACAACTTCGAAAGAAGAGACCTGGCTTTTTGAGAGCCATGCAGCCAAGTTAGAGAACCAGATTCACCTGCTGCTGATGATGTCCATTGAGATGATAAATTTTGTAGAAATATACTTGTTTAATCTGTTAATAATTATCATCTGCTGGTTCTCTAAAGATAACCTGTGACTTCTGCTGAATGGCCCACTATTTGAGATTTTTTATCTGACGCTTGACTTCTTTTATTGTTATGCTTCAAGTTTTTCATGCGTTTATTTCTCCTTTTGTACAAGATTTATACTGACTCCTCGCTATTAATGCAGTTAGAGCTGATTCGATTTGTGGCATCCCATAAGCCCTTGATAGCTTCTACAAAAGTATCTGAGAGGATAGTCATGATCCTGACTAGCCTGATGGCTTCCTCTAGGCCTGAAATGGTAGGTTGTGAGAGATCTGCTTCAGAAACAGCATTAGAACTTCCAATTTTAGAATCCAGACTTGGACATCTTCTGCTGATTTTCAGGACTCCTGTCCTCCTCTAGACTGACATTTAAAAATAGATCCTCATATGCTTTATCTTTCTTTTTGTGTGATATGATAGGATGTGGCTATTCTGGAAAGCATGCAATTGGCACTAGAAAATGTTGTGATTGCAGTCTTTGATGTATCAGTTGAAACTAACAGTGGTAGCTCCGGAGTCCAGCTTGCATCATGCAGGATCTTTGAAGGTTACGCTCTTACCTCATGCCCTTGTAGTAGCACATAAATGTTGGGCATACTCTCGCCTTAAGAAACTAGCGAACCTTTTCCTCCTTTTATTTATGCATATCTTGACAAGTGAATGTCAACACTGGCGGCAACCACTCATTCCTACATAGATGATCTTATGTCCCTAAGTCTACCATCCTCTCATACCCTCCAACCATCATCGCCCATCTACTGCTCATATAAGAGCCCCCAAACGTAGCCGATGCTTTTGCTGACAACAGCAAAGGAGTACAGGTCTTTAAGTTATTGTTGCTGGGGAGTGAGAATCACCATTTCTTGTGATTAGAGGCTCCACTGCTCTAACCAGTGAGCAGGATGCTCCCTTTGTAAGTCACTGTAGAGGGAAGAGGGGTGAGCAAAGCTGGAAAAGGTAGTTGCAAGGGGAAGGGGAGGGGAGGTTGGGCTTTCTTGTGTAAGTTTGCCAGAGTAAGGGGTAGTCACTAGTCGCTGACGAGGAGGGATTGTTTCTGCCCGCTGGTGAAGTGAACCATAATTGTTTGTGGGTGTCTTTGAGATTATTTTAACTATTTTAGTGGAATAATGTTTGATGAAACAAATTTGACATTTTCATGGAATTGAAAGTTGATGTTTATGTACATGCTGAGGTTTTCTTGCATCCTATTTTGGTCCTAAATTCTTACCTGTTAATTGAAGGTTTACTGCAGCGTCTCCTTGTTTTGAAGTGGAATGATCCATCGTTAGTTGAGGTGCTTGGACAATTCTTAGATGCATTGGGTCCTTTTCTCAAGTTCTTTCCTGATGCCGTTGGCAGTGTCATCAATAAAATATTTGAGCTGATTACATGTCTACCAATTATTCTCAAGGTATGAGCTTTTTTGTTATTTGCATGTCGTCCTCTAGAAGATTATTACATCCTCCATTTAATGGGCAATGCAACTTCATTCATGTGACATTTTAGCAGGATCCAACAGCAAATGCTTCACGGCATGCGAGGTTGCAGGTTTGCGCTTCATTTATTCGAATAGCTAAAGCAGCCAGTCAAAGTCTCCTGCCACACATGAAGGTACAAATACTTTTATTCGGTGGTGCAGACTGAAGTATTACTTACATCGGTTTTTGCTTTCTTAACTAGGAAGGTTGATATGTGCTGATGGTCAAAAAAGGGGTTGTACTCATGCTCTTTTGTTTTCTAGCAGAATCTGCTTGAGGTTTATAAATATTAACGGGTTCGGTATCCGCAACACCAGCCAGTGGTGTTGTTACAATGGGTTCCCCATACCAACTCTTGGAGAAAAAAGCTTGCCATAGTAAACAAACCTCAGATGCCAAAATTGTCTTTCTATTGTATGTGCTTACCGACATTAATGGTGCTAAGCTCATTCGTTTCTTGCATTATTAACATGGGAAATCAGTACTCAATTGTGTTCTTGTTATGAAGAAGCAAAGAGCGTACACATTTGTCTCAATTCGTTTCTCTTTCTTTTGGGAAGGATGCTATTTTGGATTTCGGTAGTCTTTCCCTTTTCTTTTCTTTTTTTAATATTAGAATGTCACGTGTGCTAATATGAATGATTATATTTTGTTTTGTGTCATTGGCTAAGAAGTGTTTTCGATTGATGCCTTTTGAGAATCAAGAGAATGCTCATTGAATGTGTATGGACCTTTGGATTCGGCTGATTTTCCAGACTTCTATATTTGTAAAGCTATTGCAGATGAAAGATTGGTCTGTAGTACTTTGCGATAATTTTGCTAAGGCCATCTGCTGGTTATGATTCTTGTAGGGTATTGCTGATACAATGGCTTACTTGCAAAACGAAGGTCGTCTACTTCGTGGGGAGCATAATCTTCTTGGTGAAGGATTTCTTATCATCGCTTCAGCTGCTGGGTAGATAACTATATGTTATTATTTTTACAATAATCTTTGTTTCTTTTTCCTACTGCATCGGAGTAGTTATATCAGTATGAATTCTTTACTGTTTTTCTTTGAGTTGAGGACTTTTGTCTCATTTAGAACTTCTATTGGCATTTGAGCTTTTGCTAACTTGTAGATCTCGGTAATTTGTTGTAGGGTTGATCAGCAGAAGGAAGTGTTAGCATGGTTACTTGAACCACTGAGCAAGCCATGGATGGAGCAAGAATGGCAAAATGCTTATTTATCTGACCCCTCTGGTTTTGTTCGGCTATGTTGTACCCCGCTGATGTGGTCGATTTTTCATACGGTAACATTCTTTGAAAGAGCATTGAAAAGGAGTCGTGTAAAAAAGGACAACGTGCAGAGCAGCACGACTTCCACCCTAACTTCTTTGCATCCGATTGCTTCTCATTTCTCATGGATGTTGCCGCCTCTATTAAAAGTGAGTAATCAAGGACTTACTAGCTGTACTTGTGAATGATATGTTCATTGAAGTACAAGGTTGAATTTCATCATCAGGAATGCCATAGTATTTGCATAGCAAGCACAGTTTTTAAAAAATCTCGTCCCTGGTTGCAGCTTCTTCGTGCTGTTCATTCTCTTTGGTCTCCTCCAGTTGCTGAAGCTTTGCCTGGAGAAGTGAAAGCTGCATTGGTTATGAGCGAGGTCGAATGCTTTAGTCTTCTTGGGGAAGTGCTGCACAAACCACACAAGGGTGCATTGTCTTTTGCAGATGGATCGTTGAATGACATGAATAAAGAGGGTTATGTTGAACCCAGTGAAACCGATATACGAAATTGGCTGAGAGGGATTAGAGACAGCGGGTACGAAATTGACTCTTTTTCCCTTGTATTTCTGTTGATATGCACTTATGCTATAGCAACTGTCAGGCAAATTTACATTTGCATCTTTGAAGTGCTACTATGGCTGTTTCTCTTCTGGAACTTAACATAGCAGATCAGCAAAGAAGTTCTTACTGACTAATACTCTCAACTCTTAGGAACTTTTTTACAATGAATGGGATCCTCGATCATGTGTAAGCATACTGTTATTGTTTATTTGCGCTTATAATTTGACTATGAATTTGACTATGTTTTAGTGGTGCTGGGGGAGTTTGTCATTCTTTTAGAGTTTTTGGTTGGAAAAAGCTTGCCAGACCAAGTTAGTATTGTTGATCTGTGTGAAGAAAAAGAATATGGTTAAGCTTTTTCGGTTTTTTCTTATCTTTTCATTCTTAACCATGTTCTAGCCTGTTAAAAGTTAAATCCTATTTTCATTGGCCTTAATGTTGATTCCAGGTATAGTGTCTTGGGCTTGTCTACCACTGTAGAGGATGCATTTTTCAAGTGCTTGGATGTTGATTCTGTCGCATTAGCGCTGATGGAGAATATGCAATCGATGGAGTTCAGACATATAAGGCAGCTCATTCATCTTGTTGTAATCCCATTGGTTAAATCGTGCCCTCCTAATTTATGGGAGGGATGGTTGGAGAAGCTGTTGCAGCCCCTCTTTCTCAGGGTTCAACCAGCTCTAAGCAACTCTTGGTCAAGTCTTCTGCATGAAGGCAGGGCTAAGGTTCCTGATGTAAATGGCATAGTTGCTGGGAAGGATTTGAAGGTTGAAGTCATGGAGGAGAAGCTGCTTCGAGATCTTACTCGGGAGGTTTGCTCATTACTGTCAGTTATAGCCTCCCCGGGACTGAACACAGAACTTCCTTCCTTGGATCTCTCTGGACATATTACGCGCATAGATGCTTCCTTAATCAAGAGTTTGGATGCGTTTGCAAACAGTTCCATGGTGAGGTATGCCTGGAAGATCTCACTCCGTCCATAGCATTTTTACGAGCAGTTTTTCGACTTGATATCAACCTTTTAGTTTGCTGTTGAATTCCAAGTCAAGGCATTTGTGATCTTTAACAGTGGGCGGTTTATCTGCTTTTTTGGCACATTTTCGTAGATAAGGAAAAAGAATAGATGAAGTGATATGATGCCATAATGTGATGTAGGAAAAGCATTTGTCTGAATGATATGAGTCAAACCGTAAAGGAATAACAATGTCATTAGAATTTTTCTAGTTGAGGTTATGGTAAATCTGCAAACCACTATGTCAGTGTTGAATCCCGCTGGGGTTATGGGTATCTCAGCGGAGGTTTTCTGAAGTGAAATATGACCTGCCTTTTTTTATTACTTATTTGCAGTTTCCTTCTAATGCACAAGAGCCTTGCAGTTCCAGCATTGCACATATGTCTGCAAGCTTTCAGGTGGACAGATACAGAATCTATGTCCAAGGTTGCTTCCTTTAGTGGAACTGTTGTGACTCTGGCTATTCTGTCGAGCAACATGGAACTTCGAGAGTTCGTGTCTAGAGACTTGTTTTATGCAGTTATCCAAGGTCTCACTCTCGAGTCAAATGCTCTTATCAGTGCTGATTTAGTTGCTCTGTGTCGTGAGATATATGTTTATCTTTCAGATAAAGATCCATCACCCAGACAGGTCCGTTCAGTTCCTTCCATTTGGTGTCTCAGCTTCAGCTGCGAAATTATTTCATAGACATTTTTGGTGTATTCTTGAGTTTATGATTAGAGCTCTGTAGACTTGAAGAGAATTGAAGTTGTTTTGTGGTGTTTTTAATCTTTTTCTTCTTTTTTGAGTGTTTTAAAGTTAGATAGATTCTCATGTTTAAAGAGAATTGAGGTTGTTTTATGGTGTTTTAAATCTTTTTATGTGTTTTCGAGTGTGAGTCACTTTAAGTCCCTTTAAAAAGATTCCTATGTTTTGAAGAGATATGATGTTGGTTTATATTGTTTTTAGTCTCTTTTTTTGTGTTTTAGTGTTTTAACGTCATTTCACGACTTTTTAGATAGATTCAAATTATCTTCTTTTTTTTTGGGATACTCATCATGCCATTATTCCAATAAATAAATAAACAATTGATCTTTGTGTGTTAAGACTGTTGGTCTCTGACGTCAAGCTTTCTGCTGCTTGCAGATTTTGCTATCACTTTCTGGCATTACATCCGAGAATTTACTGGCTTTTGAAGAAGCGATGAAGAAAACAGCTAGCCCAAAAGAACAAAAGCAGCATATGAAGAGCTTGCTTATATTAGCCACTGGAAACAGCCTCAAGGCACTTGCTGCCCAAAAAAGCGTCAATGTGATCACAAACGTTTCAAGTAAGCATTGTGCTATTTTTTTTGTGTTTTGCTGCATACATATCAAATAATGGTGTAGCATATACTGAAGTTCAACATGAGCTTTAGATGTAAACTGATATATGGCAATTGCTTACTGTGTTGTTGTGTTGTGTGCCTTTACAGTTCGGCCTCGCAACTCTTTCAGAGAAACAAACGAGGAATCTGCAGATGCTATTGGTCTAGCTGCGATTACGTGAGACATACTGCACTCTTTACAACTAATGGTGTACAGATAGAGCAAGTGATTGGGCACCAGATTCATGTATATTAAGAGACTGGTTGCTGAAGAGCAACTTTTTTTGCATCTGGTCAAGAGGAATTTTGCAAGCCGCTACAGAATTTCAGCAGATACATATTTTTTGCTGGCTTGTATGGAAGTACTGGGCACCATTCTCATACTGGGATGCATCTTTTGGGTTCGTTATGTTGTGCTGATCAGGTGATTTTTCCGGGTGATCCATGATCCGTTGGAGATCTGTGGTGTAGTACTTGTATGTTGTTTTGCACCTAGGGAACTTATATGAAGGAAACTGGTTCTATGTAGATAACTTCGTCTTTCGTAAGAAAAAGGTATGGAAGAATAGCTTAATTGTCTTCATCTTGGTGAGCTTTGATATCGGGAATCGGTTCTCAACTTTAATATAAATTTCTTATGATGATTTTCGGTCTTTTACTTGAGTTGTGGATCTCTTAGTTGTATCATGTTACGCTTTACAAGTTTTACAATGTTCCTGTGAGTCCATTTTTCATGTTCAAATCAATTTGATAGTTGTGATGCATCAAATGATTTTCTTACAAGACGACCGATGAGTAGTGTCAAGCTGAGATTTCCTTCACAATGAGACACAAGACTCGCACTAAACCTGGCATTCTTACCACCTACGGCTCAACACACATGTTATTTGAGGAAGCTTTTCACTGATCAGTTTATGCGTACGAAATACTCTAATCAAATCAGCTTGTGTCCATTACAACATTATGTTAAGCAATACAGTTCTTGAATACATCCATGGGCATGACCGCAACATCCTTGGAGAAAGTTAGCGCCATATTACCCTTGTTGACAATTGGTCTAGGTTGCAGAAGCTCCTCAAATGAAGAACAGGTGAGTCAGGCGAAGATGTTACAACAAATCGAGACCATTTGTGATTGATCGTACTCAAATAGCACTTTCCTAGTATTAACATGTCGCTGAACCTTGGTGAACATTGATGTACCGAATGCGCATCTGGAGCGCATCTGCAATGTTCCAGATGCAGCTTCTATCACAGGACCAACAAGATCAGGCGACTATTCTGGTGAACATCTCATCGTCCAAACAAATCCGGGTGCATCTGCTCTTGGTCCCGCCACGGTCCTGTAAACATAAAGGTGCTCCACGGTGCATTCTTCTGAACCGGATTCCGGGGAACCATTCTCATGGATAACCTCGACATTCAGCCTCGGCATCCTCTGGCCGAGAAGTTGGCATGCCCTGTAGCTTACTTGGCAAGAAGACATCCAAAGGGATCGCATTGTTTCCAGCTTCGTGGCGTTCACTAACAATGCCCTATCGCCAAATGGGCAATCCCGAATCTCCAGCTTCTTAAGGTTTTTGCAACCTGATAACACGTAGTGTAGGCCTAAATCGGTGTTCCCAGCAAATGCCAAAGAGAGCATTTCGATCTTCTTGCCGTAGGTACCGATATATTGAAAAACACGGTCAGTGATGAGGCCAGAGAGCGAAAGACGCTTCAGATCCTTGCAATGCTCCACAATGGCACCAAATCCTTCATCAAAGGGCTCCTGGGTTATGTAGTCAGGGCACCGAGGCTGAATAATACATAATCTGAAGCGGGTGAGAGTTGGACGACTTCTAGCTATTGTGACAAGCGCTTTATTGGACATCCGGTGGCAAAAGTATAGGACGGATTGAAGCTTGGGGCAACCAACAGCAACTGAAACAAGGCCTTGTTCTGTCAGCGCAATGTTTGGATCCTGATCATATGGTTCAGACGGGAAGACCCTCAACTCTTGCAGGTCCTTGCACAAAGAAGCCAGCACCTCGAGGCCTCTGTCCTCTATATAGTCCAGTACCTGCCATGGCATTATACTGTCATGGAGGACCGAGAAGATAATCAGCATATACAAAGGAAACAATTGCAAGTTCAGCTCATATAGTCAATTCCAACATGCTGCCGCTTGTGACGGAGACTACGAGCAAGAATTTTGTTGGTAGAGTACGCAACCATACCTAATGCAAGAAAATGTTTTTTCATCGAGACCTGAACTCAGGGTTAAGACACTCATTACATGAATGTATATTATCAAGAGACAAAACTCATCTCAGTCTATCCAGCAAGAAAATAATTCAAGAGAACATACCCACAGACGCTGAAGATTCCTGCAGTGACTTAGTAGTTTGATGAGATCGGGGCACCGAATAGAGGCATAGCTCAAGTTCAAACACGTGAGCCCTGAGCAAACAGGATAGAGAACCGGCAGATATGACGGAGCAACATCCCAGAGACCAGACAGATTCTTGAGCCCTTTGCATCTCGAAAAAGCACCTTCCAGCCTCGTCAACAGTTCAAGGCGAGGCTCACTCATAAACGTGCCAGTGCCCAAGTCCGTGAGCTGAGGAGCCTTGTCCATAAGAGTGGCGAGCTTTTCCAGGGGCACTGACCGATTGACCGTGAGGTACTTCAAGTTTGGGCATCTATCCAACAGGCGCTCTAACGCAGATAAAGGGATTTCAGATTCCAGGCAGGAGATGTTTAGGGACTCCAATGATGTGTAGGAGTCAGGAAAATAACTAATCCAATTCCCACGTAGGTCGATTACTACACTCTCAAGTAGGTCGAGAACTCTCAGGTTTCTGCACAGTAAAAGATTAACGTAAATGCTACCATCATGAGATCCAAGTACTCAAAACTCTCAAAACCAAAAGATCCTGCCAAAAAACAAACAGCCATCATATTGATGTGGTCCATTATGAACAAGAATCTGAAGCAAAAGCCAGGATTACAAAGCAACATCATAGTATTGGAAAACGATCAAGGATCTTGACACATTAACACCAAGACCAACCCACAATGAGATATCCTCAATCAAATGTACACCACATACATAGAAATACAATATTTCATCATTAACATTATTGGCTAGCAGTGAGATCCCTGTAAGCTTGTCATGAATAGATTAATTAAATAAACAAATTAAATAAACAAAACAGACTAACTCGTTCACTCCTACTGTACTACATTGAAAAAGATAGCAGATTGAGGAACAATAAACAAAACGAAAAAAGAGGGTGTGTCATGACAGATATGTTTAATGAAAAATGAATAATGAATGGTTGAGATTAAACCGATAAAAATAAAACAAAATGAAATGATAAAAATTAGATTGCTTACTCCAAACATAGATCAAGCGCAATCGATCGAAATAGAAGGATCAAACAAATCCGTTACTACAATAAGCCACATCTAGCTACATTTATAGAGACCAACACAAACATTTGTTTCACACAGTAGGCATGTCTATCATTTCTCACATCACAAGCATTTCCAAACATCAACTACAATATAATCGATGAACAGAATGAACAAGATGGCAGAAGGGGGTCACAAAACCTGCAATTCGCGGCAATGGAAGCTAACCCATCCGTCGAAAGTCCATCGCAGCAACACAACACCAAAACCCTGAAGTTCCTAAAACACTTCCCAATCAACTCCAATGCTTCATCACTAACCACCATTCTCTTCATCCTCAGCTCCTCCAGCCCGGGATACGCCTCAGCCATCGCCATAATCCAAGGCAGCGCGTGTGCGCCCCATCCCTCGGGCACCAAATTATAGTCAGCAAAATGTGGCTTCCCCTTTATAGTCAATGATCTAATGTCCCTAAACCTCCTAGTCACAATAGCAGGGCTCACAGCATAGCAGTTCCCTATGAACAGCTGCCGCCTACACCACCGGTCCGCCTCATACCATGCTTTGCACACCAAGGATACTGAGTTCCGATCACGGTGTGAATCCACGAAGGAAAGCACGTGCTCAAGAGCCTCCTCTGGAAAAGACTGCATCACTTTCATCAAGAATATGGATTCCAAGGTCAAACCCTAGTGAGCAGAACACAAACCCAGATGAATTCTGCTGCTGGCACTCAAAATTTATAGGGTTTCAAGCACAGATCTTAAGAAATAAGAGATAACCCAATTCAATTCAGACCACAAACACAAAAGGTTTTTTTTTTTTAGATTAGCATCATGAGCTCCATACAAACATTAAGGGCAAAAAAACTCTCGAACTTCAATTCTCAACAAGAGAAGAAAAAGGGATGAATAGCAACAAATACCAAATTGAAACAGCTCAAGCTCGCAAATTTCAGCCCCTCACTGGATCTGTAGACCCAAAACAAGAGCAACCCACAACAGATCTGAGATCTAAACAGCCAAAATTCCAGAGATTTCAACACAAAGATCAGAACTTTCCCACAATTGAGCCACAGATCTGAAACGGGCAATCAAGAAACTGAACAAGAAACCAATTGGGTGTCCAGATCCAGAAGCTAAGCCACCATTTGTTGAAAGCTTGGATCTTGTTTGATTATGATTAATATGGTGAGACAAGGTGCACAAAAAAAAAAAGAGTGATTGGGGTTTTGTTTTGTGAGTCGGCTGCAAATGAGCAAGAATCGGCGTGTTTTGGTGTACTTGTACATCACCACAACACACCCCGCTGTTTTTCTTCACACAACACAAGCAAATAGCAATACAAGCATAAAGGCAAAGAGCACAGAACAGCAGCACAAGGAGCAGTGAGTGGTGTAGAATGGTACAAAGAGCAGAGATGGTGTGAGTGGAATTTTTGTCCTTTGCAAAGTGGGATTTTTGGGCAATAATTTGGGGAAATTGAGAATTTTGGACAATTTCTACTTGGTTGTGGTGAAAAAAAGGGACTTCTCTTTGCCCAGAGGGTAAAGTTAGCAATAATTAGTTGTGCAATTATTTTTGGTGTTTTATACACTTGATTGTATCTATATCAATAATCTGAGATGAAAGGCGAGGGAAAGGTGCATTGATAGGTAGGAAACATTCTTCATTAGAAAAAAAAAATGTATGCATGAATATATAGATTATATATTTTCTTCGTTTCACAAAAAGTATTATATATATTTATTTTATATTATTATATATATATAAATATAAATTTCGTTTTTATATCAAATCACGTCTGATCGTCCCGTAACATATATTACGTTGAAATATATAACTTACATAACCATTGATATTTTACGATAAATTATAAAAAATTACGTTTGATCGTTATTGTCCGTTTGTCAAACTTTGTATCGACACACGTGTCATCTCAAATGGTTACAGTTAAATTAAAACGGAAATAATATTTATTATGAGACGGATGGAGTATTTCATTTAATGTTTGTTCTGTTTAGGAAGAAGTAATATACTAATACACAATAAATTTATAAAAAAGATTATGTTTGATCATCGTTGTAAACGAGTTAAATTTTATATCGACATACGTGTCATATCATACTATTATCTTTAAATTAAGACGAATAAAATATTTATTATGGAACGAAGATAATATTTCATTCACTGTTTATTCTTTTTAGGGAGAAAGTAATACACTAATACTTTCCAAGCTCATTTCCCTACTAAATTCGTTGGGCTATTTTCATAGATATGATGATTTCACGACAAATAATATTGACAATTAGACTAATTTGGACAACGTATTCTTTTCTCTTTAATCAGATGGGAGTCGGATCCTCGGCTATTGGCTGCCCCATTTCACAAGTTCAGTTTGAATGTGTTTTTTTTATATATATTTCAAAAATCTGGGAAAAAAAATTAAAATCCTATTAAAGAAATATCAATCTTGATAAAATAAAATCTAAAAAAATGAATAACAATAATCTCATAAAAAATTATGTCAATAAAAAACTTAATCAAAAAAATAAAAATAAATCCTAACACATCAAATAAACCCAAACCATTAATAAAAAATCCAAAAAAGCATGATGACCGAATGTACCAGCACAGTTGCTGTAGCAACAGCCGATGATCCCATTCCAATCGAAACTTTCAAATGCTATGAGTACACTGTTATCGTACTTAATTAACAACAGTTCCATTATTTTTATAAGTGTCCTTAATCTTAACTTAATCCATTCATTCATCCATTTAATAAACACAAGAAAAACAAGGACATTTATTGGAAACAATTAAACGGAGGAGGGTATGATTGTCCTTGATGATAATTGGTATTCTCAATCTCAGAGGGGAAAATCAAAAAAGTTTTTGGGCCGGGCCAAACCGAGATTTCAGGCCGAAATGCTAAACTAAACCAGGTCATTGACGGCCCCAAGAAGGAAAAGAGGCCCATATAACATTGGGCTAGAGTTTAATGGGCTGATGCGGAGAATTTTCTTGATGGGCTTTCGTATCACTATACGTGCATGCAAGGCCCAAAAACAACACGGCCCAAACAGATCCATGAAGCAAAACAGTACTTCCACATGACCGGGAATTCACTGTTCTAAATGAATGAATCTTCACATATGGTCCTATAAACATATGGTTTTTGCCACCTAGATGGACACCAATATACATGAAAAAGCGTGTGATAAACAATTACCGGGCCAAATATGTCACGATAACCTTTTTCGAACTGTTCAGCAACATAGGCAAAAGTTGATTTCGCTGAAAATTCATCTTTGTCTATCTTTTGGGTTTCAAATCAAGACCTATTAATTATAAAATGGAGTAATTCGTAGTTTTTCTATCTCTATTTTTATTATACAGTCTATAATATTATTTTTTATATAGGAATTCAATTTTTATAGTAGATTTCTTATATTGATTTTCTAAACTGATAATTTATATTCTCATATAATGATTTTGATATTTATTTTCATATTTTAAATTTTAAATTTAATTCTTTAGATACTTTTCGTGAAGTATAATCATTTAAAGGAACTTAACATTTATTTTTTAAAAAAATATGATTTTTTTTATTTTTTAAAAATATTATAATTTTTATGTGTAAAAGTTCATTTTAAATAATAAATATTATAATTTTTAAAAATATTAAATAATAGTATAAAAATATAAAAAATAATAATTTGATTCTCCGAGGAATGAAATGAGAGAGAGAAAACGATATAAAAAAAACGAATCTGTTGGATTAGTTCATTTTCTGCAAAAATCTCTATATCCAGTGATTAAAAAATGAGATAGGGAAGCCGCTGGAAGTGTCTGAGGCATTTGTGATGAACTTTTTCTCTGGACTCTGGGTTTTATATGATTTTCAATACGTTTCTAAGAGCATCTCAACCACTTTACTTTACTTTTGGATTGTTATTTATTTTATTTTATTGACAATCCAAATTGTAACAAAATACACACTCACCTAGTCATTTAGGTTGTTGGAAAATGATAATTTTTTTTATTCTTAAATTTTTCTTTAATCATTTAGGTTGTTTAGAAAATGATAATTTTATTTTGATTCTCAAATTTAATAAAATAAATAAATATGATAACTCAAATGACAATTCATTCAAATTCAAATTCTTCTCTTCTTTCTCCTTCCATTTTCATCATATTGATTAAAAAAAACATAACAATAAGGAGGGTGAAATGCATTGACAATTTATCTTAATATTATCATTTGGTTGTCAAAATATTTGAAACGACATCCCAATCAAAAAATCATGGGAGGGATTACTGTGACATAAAAGCCTATTTTAGGCACGGCTAGCTGATATTAACAGTTGGGCTTGCTTTTGTGGTATTAAAGTTAAACCTATTGGGTTTTGAAACCATATCAAGCTTTAGGTTTCAATTAAAACCCGACCGATTATAAGTGAGAGTAATCTAAGAATTTATTATTTATTTTATGACGATTTTTTATTTATAAAAAAATCAGATATGACTCCACAATTTTAAGAATGAGGACTCTACAGTACTCCATTAATTACTCGCACCAATCCAGGTGCAAGGAAACCCTCCTAACATTGAAGAGTAGTTTTGAATGTACAATTTTAGACTATAGTAGTTGGACTAGTGGTTGTCTTCATGCCATATATCATAGGCCTTTGGTGCAAACGTGATGAATATATTTAACTGAAGTTCACCCATTGACTCGTTTCCTTCTCTATTAAGCAATTTTAAACCAAGTTCCAATATTTCACCTAATCACTGTACCGTACTATCCAAGCTTGTATATAAATAACCACATCAATGCCACACTTTTCCAGTAACATCTCGTTAGCGTATTATTGTTGAGAAAAACTTCCACGTACACTCTGTGTCGTCGTTTCAAATACTGAGGTGCAGCATTGAGGCTTCTGCGACAACGCCACCGGTCCAGGCGGAGGCTCCGGTTAGCGGGCCGAGAAGGCTATTAAACTCGTGAGGAATGGGACCAGGCGGCCCTCCCGGACCTCCCGGATTTGGTCCGGGTCCTGGACCCGGTCCATTCGGGCTTTGCGAGTTCATCGGCTCATGGTAACATCTTATGTTTCCCGAGTGATAAAATTTCCAACGTCCAGAGCTTATACCATAATATAATAGTATTACATGATAAATATATTATTCATTACGTATTTTTATCTGTTATTTTTTATTTGTAAATGATATGAGTTTTATTTGTATCCAAAATTATGCTTTGTAATTTATGATATTTTTTATGTTTGATGATAAATTTTTTAAAATATCATTTGATCATCTAACTTAGTATTCATAAAATTGTCAGTTTTATCATTTTCATGATCAAATATTATAATTAATATGAAACTAAGAAGTACCTATTTTTTATAAACTATAAGAAATACAATTTAGTAAATATGACTTTGATATATGTGTCGCCAATTTTCCAATGTCTAATAATACTGATTTTCCCATTTTTGTCTCAATTTTATTATTTTAACCATGAAATCCATCTGACTAGTATTTGGTTATTTTTGTTGGCAGCTTCAACTTCCTATGCTGTTGCTGGTTGCTCCAAGACTGCTTTGGCGGGCCACCAGGCCCACCTCCACCGTAAATGGATCGTGGGGGCCCGGCGTGCTCCCTGCTTACACGCGCCAGTGACTTATTGGGCTGTCTAACGCTTTGGTTTTCTTTCTGTCACGTGCTTTCACGTGCTTGTACTGTGAGATCTGGTCATGTTTGCTTTGACCGATCAACTCTTCAATCATGTTGTATTTTCCGATAAAATAAGTAAAGGAGTGTGTCAGGATGTTTTATTTGATGTTGGAATATTTATAATATATCTTAAAATCTTTTATTTAAAATAAATGAAATAATTTTTTTATTTATCCGTATCAAAATAAATAAAACAATTTAAAAAATGACAATCCTTGTAAGTAAAAATATCAAAATATCTTCATATATCAAAATAAATGAAATAATTAAAAAATGACAATCGTTATAAATAAAAATATTAAAATATTTTTATTATTTATTTTATATCATAATATACAATCTCATTATGATTTTTTCTCCGTTTCTCACATATTTTCAAAGTTATATGGGTCATTATCCATAACTCTTAACACTCTGTTTTACCTATTTTGGGATGAGATAGGTAGGTTTTTTTCTTTTTTTTCGTGGTTGAAGTTTTCATAGATTTAATGTCCATTAGCACTGTATTGTGTTTATTGTTAAGTTACATAATTGGTTCTTCTATCTTTAGTGCAGATTCTTGTAAATTTGATTACTCAACATTAACAAGCAAAAACACAGATGTGACATATTACATATACAGTAGTATGGGACATGCATTATCCAAGACGGTTAAAATTGATGATTTTTGTCAGGGTTTTTTTTATATAAATTATCAATTTTAATCGTCATTATTTATATAAAACCAACTCAAATCTTTAATATCAAATCAGTAGTATGGGACATGCATTATCCAGACGGTTAAAATTGATGATTTTTGTCAGGTTTTTTTTATATAAATTATCAACTTCAATCATTATTTATATAAAACCAAATCAAATCTTTATTATCAAATCATCTAAACATTTCGGTTTATCTACTGTCTGTCAATTCTTGGTTGAATATAACGTTGGGCAAGGACATAATGATCAAACTACCCTTTAAATCCCAAATTATTACTAATAAGACACCCATATCCTCTTCTCTCATCTCTGACCATCAAAACCAGTTACCTCCTACTTCTCGAATCCATGAATCCATGAACTCCACATTGATGTTATGAAATCAGCCACATCGATTCCTAACATGAAGACTTCGATGCTAGACTTGGGTTCTATTAGAAATTTAAAGAATATATGTGGATGCTAAAAAATAGGTTTTCGTGGATGTGGAAAGAGTCGATGGATGGGATTGGGATGAAGGAATATTAAATGGATGTCAATGAATGGAGTAGATAAAAAGGAAAAAGTGCAAAACGACCCCCTCATCTTTGTTCGTTTCGCATTTCGACCCTTCCATCTAAAACCACGGCCGGACTCATTGGATCTCCTCCACCGTATCACTCCACCACTCTCCTCCTCCTCGCACTTCCTTCCTCCTACTCTTCTTCACATCGATTTCCCTGCTCGAATTCAAAGTCCACTGATTGATTCCTTGATATGGTGTTGACGGGTTTGTTCGTCGTTGGTTTGAGTAAAGGACCTGTTGGGTGATAAAAGACTCTTACTTCCACAACTCATACAGTTGATAATTAATTCCCCACAAACGTACCACCCCAGACACACCATCCGATACTATTGTTCAATAATAAATATATTTTGAATTTTTTTTTTTTAATAATAATCTGGTTTATTGAAGATAGTTAGGGTATTTAGAGATTGATTCGAGAATTAGAGTTAAAAGAAAGATGAAAGTAGAACAAAATTGAATGTGTAAAATAAATGTTATAAAATATATGGGACGGAGAAATACTCCATCCCATTAAAAATATAATTATATAATTTCCGTGAATCACTAAGGATAGATTTTGTTATATAATATAATCTGAATTTAAAAAATATTTTTTATATCATTTAATGATAAAACAAAATATTTTTAATAATATCAACTGTCAAAATATTAACTCATTCATAAGCAAAACAATTATTCCTCGAATCACGGCCTCAGAAAATAGATACAGTATATTTTTTTTTGGATCAGGAGGATTTACTTTGACTAGTAGGTGGAATTCACTGGCTCCTGCTTGTCAGGGAAAAGAGCGCTGACATCGGTGAACTCACTAGTCACGCGCAACTCCCAGAACTAATACTACTCTTGGAAAGGTGCACACCGGTCTCCTTAAATGATTGGTTAGAATAATATTTTTTTCGACTCATATAATATACCAAATTTTCAATCAATATATTATTAAATATATATTTTGAGAAATTTTATTTTTTTGTTTAATTATTAAGTAAAAAATTACTCCTTCCATCTCATTACGATTATAACACTTTGATCCAATATGATAATTTATGTGTATTTTAAATTAATAAACAATGATAACTTTATTCTTGTGAGTGAGATAAATGAATGAGAAAAAGAACAAAAAAAGAAATGATGTTGGATGAGTTAATGTCATACAAAATAGGGATATTTGAACTAGACATTCAACTAAAAAAAGTATTACAATTTGAATGGGATAGAAAGAGAATATGTCATTGAGGTTAGATTAAAATCATAACTTAAATTATTATTATTTCATGATAATTTTTAAAATATAACGTTTGATCGTCCGACGAGACGAGTCAAACTTTGTCTTGATGAATGTGATTTTCAAAGTGATGCATATACATCAGGATCGAGGGAGTACTTTTCAGTCCCATATTATATGCAATGTGTTTTTTTTTATTTAGATCATCTCAATATATATAATTCCTTTTATCCCATTTAAATTATAACGGTTTGATCCGACACGATAATTTATATTAAAATCAACACAAATTCAACACACATAAAATTTTGTGTAAAATCAAATTGTTTCATTTAATACGAGACGGAGAGACCACTTCATCCCTCTCAAATAAGTTATGATATATTAAGTTAATATAATTATAAATTAAAATATTGACTTTAGGGATTTTTTAAGTTTATATTCTAATTAGAAGAAAGAGGAAGCTGGGAGCGGATGAAGGGATAAAAAATACCACTCCGTCTCATTTAAATTACACTAATATTTTGTGTCGGCAAAAAAATTATTCATGTTATGAATCGTCCGCGAGTCGATCAAATATCGTTTAGTATAAAATTATCATGAAATACTAATGATAATTTAAATTATGTATTATTTTGAATTAATGTTATAATTTTTTACGTCGTTAAGAAAAAATCGAAAATTCTCAAAATACACATTAATAATATAATATTATGATTTGAATAAAATAAAAAAGCATCGCGTAATAACAGCATAGTGGTGGTTGCCGCTGTTATTCCTTAATCCGAAAGAAAAAAAGTCTTGCAAGTGACGAAGTCACAACTCACAAGTACCGTCCTCTTATATCATCGCCCACAAGTTTCGCGTATCTATTACCAAATACTCTCACGAGTCACAACCTTCACATACCGCGAACCAAATAAACGATGACGTATCGCATGCAAAGAAATGAACATAACATACCACATCGATATGTAACGTATCATACGTTACACTAGACACATCGATCAACTTATCATCAGAAGTCAGTATTATATGACCTGTCCCAAATAGATAAAGAAAATGATTTTGGGGTATGTATGGAAATCTGATCTTGTTGACTTGATCCTCCATTACTTCTACTATAAAGTTTGGTCTGCCCTCATTCCAACACCATTATTGTCGACCTCAGCTTTGTTTGCCGCAAACAACAAAGATCTCTCCACAGAAATACAAGTAGAGGACCGAAGCTGTTGTAGATTTCTACAAGAAGAGTTCATCAGTTCAGATGCCTCCACCGGGCTGGGGCTGGGGCGGTGGTCCGCCGCCGCCTCCGGGTCCCTGCAGTTGCTGCTACTGCCTCAGCAACTGTATCTCCTCTATGTAATTCACTCTCCATACTCTCACCCTCTTTTCTGTGTCTGTTTTTTCCATGTCAGAGTATCTATTTCTGAATTCGAGCCGGGGAAAAAAAAAAAGAAAACATCACGAAGATTACATGATAAGACTATATATATTTTATTTTTAATATATTTTTCAGCGTCAGAATCTATAAAACCGAAATTCTCCGATCTTCTCATCCCTACATAGAACTCAAAACCTGAAGTGAAACTTTTGTCTCTCAAACTATTGGAAAATATTGGTTATGTTATTTCATCCCTCTCCTACGGCATTTTCCCCTGACTTTGTTTTTCCTTTTTTTTTTTTCAGCTTCTACTTTCTGTGTTGCTGCTGTGTAGTAGAGTGCTGCTGTGGACTTGTGTTCGGGCCTCCAGGCCCACCGCCATTCTGATGCCTCTCTTACCCACCCGACCGTACAATAATTTCATCGAGCTGGCTGCCTACATGTGCTCGTCATGAATGACAGTTGAATACGACCACGAAAGACAACCAGCTCGGTGTATAAGTGTAACTATGCTATTTCGTGTTTGTAATATTGTTATGTCGAAACCGTATGCAGTGAAGTTATTTTAAGACTTGTGATCGGGAGTAGATGTGAATAGAAATTTCATTTTTATATCAAATCATGTCTGATCATTTTCTCATATATATTAGATTGAAATACATAATTTATATAACAGTTGAGGTTTTATGATTAATTTAGAATATATATAATATAAATAATTCATAATCTATCCATTTAATTTTTTATATTAACAGTTAGATTTAATTCACATGTGTATTTTGCACCTCCCTTGAAAAAATGCGTTTCATTCAAGAAGATGATGACACAGGGAAACAAAAGACAGAATTGTCGGTTTTCAATAGAAACGCTCTATGGATTAAGAAGATATAAGACATCAACTAAGCATAAATTGCCGAAACCAGAAATCGATCCCATGAATATCAATGCAGTTGCAATACAAAACACAGAACTGTAACACACCACGGCACCAAAGTGAACAACTAGAACCAATCTTTTGACCTCGAGGGGGCCATCACACTCCACAAAACCCTGCGATTGTTTCATACTAGGCTCAGTTTTCGTACGAGTATAAACTCAAAGAACAACAAAATCCTGGTCGATAATAAATTACTAATAGATGTGAACTGTCACAGTTCTGCAATTACCTATATGTTAAACATAGGACTGCTATGAAGCTAATAAGTAAAACGGAGAGATCAGTCGCTTAGGCGCCAACAGCAGTATATCAAACAAGTATCAGCTTATCAGAACTCTCTCTCTCTCTCTGCCCTGGTCGTTGTTATAAATGACTTCAGGGGAACTCCGAAATATTGAATCTGACGAGTCGATACTCATCCCAGAAACGAAAAGATATATATTCAGATCACTGTCCATAAAATGTACAGCATCAAGAAAGCTGGGAACCAAAAGAGTCAGCAAAATAAGGAAGGTTCATTTCAATTGTCAATACAAGACACCACTTTGATTAAAGACACAAGGCCAACCTTTCTTCTGGCGGAGATTCTGTGATCACATGAAGATCATGCCTCTTTGCTGACCGCTGCTCCGGAGGGGTAGCTGTCAACACCATGCTGATCAAAGATCAAGGGATCAAAATCTGTTGAGTGTGGATCTATTTTGTGGTGGTGAGTTCGTAGTGAAAACTGGTTTAAAAGGTCATTTCCGATTTACGGGTTATTCGGTTGACTAAAAAAAATCCTTCGGGATTTATTAAAAAAAAGAAAACACCATGCGGGTAGGGGAAAGGAAAAAAACAGGTGCATACCAAGAGCACAACCACCACTACTTTGAACAACATACAATACTTACCTAAGGCTATAGCATCTGCAATACCAGTCACCTTCTAATGCTAAGCCTTCCCTATTTGATATGCCCTGTTTCAAAACGAAGACAAACACATGTAAGCATCTTTTTCTGCTAGACCACATCTCGAAAAAGGGGGGAAAGCACATAAATATTCTCAGCCTACCAGATCCAAGGAACTTGTAGTTGCCTGCAAGAACAGCGGTAACAAAACGGTTGTACTTCAACCTGTGTCAAGTAAGAGTTAAGAAAACCTGAACAGATCTGAAAAGGAAAAGAACAGCAGAAACACCGCTTAACGCGAGCTAAACCTCTTTAAGATACATGGAATCTCGCAAAATCAGACATTCCGATTAAACACAACACGAGCTGCTTAAGGTTCATGAGTTTAGAAAACCATTCATTAGGCACCACCACAAATGCAAGTTATCATGGCTCAAAACAACTTGTCGATCAACCTCAGAGAACTTCCAATATACATTTGGATGAGCCATATGAAAGCCATCCTATATAGATTATTTTCCTACTTTCCAACAGTCTAAGAACCCAAGATGAATAACCATTCAGTGAAACTAGAAAAAAAAAAAAACCAGCATGACAGATGAACTGTAGAAATCGTATCATACTTGATGAGGAAACAGCAGTCAAGCCACCACTCATCCAACCTCAAGAACCAGTTTCGTCAACAGAATCAGGGATTCCGCCACGCTCCACCTCAAGGAACCGACTCGACTATTTGTCATCCAAGCATTTCTGAAAAAATATAAAGAAGACAAAAAAAAGGTCCCATTGTCGATCATGGAAATTCTAGGCTACTCACATTAGATCTGCTCAACTGATGCTAAACCTCAAATCTCCTTCATCATCTAGTTTCAATCAGTCATCTATCGCCTGCCCGTGTGGCTTAAAAAAAAAAAAACAGGTCGTGGTAGCGGTTTCGTGGTAGGGTCGAAGAAAGAGGCGGGCTTGTGATGATGATGTAAACGGTTACCAGGCGTAGGTGGCTCCAATTGATAGAAATTGCTGACCAGCGAGGGGGACGACGATTGACGCAAGGAAGGTCATGGTCGAACAGGTGGACTTTGTGTTGGTAGAGTTTCAGGCAATGTGTAGATGTGGCCGTTTAGCTCATCCGTTTGCAAATGAATTGAGGTCAGAAAGGGGGGAAATCTTTTTGTAACTTCATTAAATTGAGCACATCTAATATTGTCCATTTGGAAATGAATGCTTAAAAAAAATGAAATAGCTATAAGGTTCTTTAGAAATCAATAGAATTATAAATATCATGTCATTCCATGAAAATTGTAGATCATGGAATGCATATAGAGTTTGGGGATTTAGATATTATATTAATTTTTTATTAAATAATCCAAATTACTTTTCTGATTAAAAAAATCTAATTTGTTTATCATTTCTTCCGTCTCACATATTTTATGATATTTATTTTTTAGGCATAAAATTTAAATATATCTTTTTACTTTTTACTTTTTAAATTTTCAACTATACAAAATCTCTCTCTCCATCTATTTTAATTTCTACACACAAAACTTACCGTATAAAAAAATGATGCAAAAGGGGATGGAGAGAGTATGATTTTCCGTGTTTTAAAATAAAGAATTCAAAACAGAAATTGAAATTTTGAAAAGTTGAATTTCATTTTTTCGATCATGATTTCTTATGATAGAATATCTAAGACCCTCTTTCATTAATAATTTTATTTGATATGATGATTTTGATTTTGGATTCTTATATTATAATTCTATTATTGATTCTGGATTTCACTGTTATGAATAATCATGTCAATCGATCCATTATGAATTTCAGTTCCTTCTGAGATTCTCTTCCGGGTATTTGTAAGTTTGGTACTCGTCACTCAAAAGAATTATTCCTTTCGTCCCACAATTATTACGACATATACGTATTTTATATTATTTAATAGGAATGAATACAAGTCTCGTTTTCATATTAAATCACGTCCAATTATGTCGCAACATATATTAGAGTGAAATATGTCATTTATATAACCATTAATATTTCATGATAAATTTACAAAATAAATTACGTTTGATTGTCGTTACATGGGTCCATTGAATATTCTTGCTTTTTATTCGACAGGTTAGTTCCACATCTCATTTTCCATCTACCGCCCTAGTATTCGACTTGATATCTTTAATCTTCGATTATCATTTCCAAAATCATCATCGGCAATACGAACCAGTCCCCTATACGCCTTAAATCATATGTTCGAGACTGCTGTTACAAACTCTTAACTTCAAGCGCTTATAGTCCCTGCGATATACGGTTACAGGCTTACAAGTTACAACGACATGATTTTCAATTTCAAATCAACACAAACCGCAACCAAGTTTCAAATCTTCTTGAGTTCAGAATCTTGCCGCCATCAACTTTGATCCGGAGGTGGCATCAGAACTTCAACGGGAGTCATTGGTGGCGGCAACACCAACTCCGGCATTGCTGGAACTTCGGTATCTGGCGGCAAAAGTGGAATCTCGGGCTCAGTCGGAGTCATAGGCGAAGGCATCACCAACTCAGGTGTCTGTGGTACTCCCAATTCCGGCATAGCTGGTGGCAACTGCGGATCATCGGGAGGAGAAGACAGCAACGGTGGATCAAATGGCAGCGGCGATGGCGGGGAAAATAGAGGAAGCGAAGGAGTTCCGAGTTCCAACTCAGGTGGCAGTGGTGGAGGAGAAGCCACCAGCGGCGGCGGTGGGAATTCAACCACCAGTGGGATCGGAGGAGGCGGTGATGATGCCGGTGGAAGCAGTAGCAATGGTGACGGTGGCAGTGGCGAAGAGACCAATGGTGGTGGAAGTGGGAGCGGAAGAGAAACTGCAGGTGGTGGAATGAAGCTAATTGGGGGCGGAGAAGGCGGAGGAGGAAGCAATGGGATCAGAGGAGGCAACACCACAGGAGGAGGCAGTGGAGGAGGAGGGATGAATGGTATAAAAGGAGGAAGAAGTGGGAGTGGTGGTGGAGAAGGGAGCAAAGGGGGGAGCAGAGGAGAAGGGGGGACTTGTACAGGTGGTGGTGAAAAAATGAGGAGTGGTGTGGGGGAGGGTGGTGGAGGAGGAGATGGGAACAAGAGGGCGGGAGGTGGTGGTGGAGATTGGAACAAGACTAGCGGGGGAGGCGGCGGAGAAGGAACAAGTGGTGGTGGTGGTGATAAAAGTACCTTTGGTGGCCATGGAAGAACCAGTGGGGGTGATGGAAGTATCCGTGGCGGCGGCGGTGACGGAGGTATCAGCAGTGGTGGTGGTGAGGGAAGGACTAAGGGTGGTGGAGGTGATGGGAGTACTATTGGTGGCAGCGGCGGCGGCTGTGATATGAATACTGGTGGCGGTGGTGAAAGTACAATTGGTGGAGGAGGTGGAGGTGAAAGCACTATTTGTGGAGGTGATGGGATCGGTGGTGGTGGAGAGGGCGGAGGAGGAGAGAGGACGGGAGGTGGTGGCAAAACCAATCGTGGCGGAGGAGGAGACAACAGGGCCAATGGTGGCAGCGGCGGTGGTGGAGGAGGAGAGATGAGCACCAATGGTGGTGGCGGTGATATTGTAGGCGGTGGCAATACTATGGGAGGCGGAGAGGGAAATGACGGTGGCGGAGGAGAAAATAGCACAACTGGTGGTGGTGGTGGTGTGATTGGTGGTGGCAATAGTGGTGGTATCACAGGAGGCGGCAATGATGGTGGTGGCAGCGATGTACGTGGTGGTCGAGGCAGAGGCAAGAAAGGATTATCAGGAGAAGGACCCGTAGGAAAAGGCCATTGCCCACAGCTTCCAAATAAGAACTGGTAAAACGGATCACAGTTTCTTCTTGTTCCTCCTCCACCACTGCCGCCACCGCCAATGCCTCCGCCACCACTCCTTGACCGATGATGGCTGCCATGGCCACGGCCACCAGCAGGTCTTGATCTCCTATGACTTCTGCTTCTTCTACTCCTGTGATCTGCTGCTGCTTTGCTTTGGTGCTTTTCTTCACTTGGCAAGTGCAAAGCTATTGATTCTGTGATAGTTTGGGTGATCACAAGCAATGCAACAGTAGCTGTGAGTAGCATGACTTTGTTGGCTCTCATCTTTTCTATTCATCAAAATACTCCTATGTTGCCTGGTGCATGGTAACATACCTCTCTATCTATATATGGCATTTGAGCTTTGTAGAATGGGTGCATTGATTGTAGCTCAAGAATTTGCTATTGTTGTGTGGTATTTGGTCAACTGAGGATTAGAATTAGCAGAACTGGGTTTTGCTGTGTCAATAAAACAAGCCAGTTTATGTATTTGCTTAACAGTTACTAACATACATGGTTTTGCAAACTTGGGGTCACACCTCGTCCCACGACTCGGCATCTATGTCGGAGGCTTATACGTAACCGCGATTAGGAGGAGTCGGGTTTAAGTTCGTAACCTTAACCTCAAACTTATCTACACCTTAAGCTTAATTGGGGAACCGGATTTTGGTTTCATTAACATACATTCATTAATTGGTGTCTTGACTTGGAAAACAGCAAGATTTCAGATTTGTCTGTGGTTGTCAGTTAATGACAATACCAATAATCAGAGCTGTTAACGACAAGGATTCAAATTTATTGCAAAACTTCAAAAGAACAACTCTCCAGCTATGAATCCAAACGAGGTTAGAATTTCAACAAGCATGGCTTCGAAAAAGTTAAGCCAATGGCCCATGGCCATTGTTCTATGTGCCATTTTGTATAAGGAACTTTAATGCTTCACCTTCTCATGCATGGCAGAAAATTCTAGTTATAAAGTTAAGTAGACTACGGTAATTAGTACAGTATGTAGTATTCAGCATGTATTTTAGATCGTCTCCGTACAAAACGTATGGTAAAAGACGACGTTTCATTGTCCCGCAAACTTAGTTAAACTTTACCTCGATGAATCTGAACTTTCATACTCATCGCGTGGAGGGAGTATTACACTACAGTACAAGACAAGCACCAGAATTATCACCATCAGCATAACCTCAAACTAAGTATTGTGCTCAACATTAGTGAATATATCTCGTTCAAAGGAGGAACGAACACTTCAATATATATCTACGTATAACTCTTGATTATTTGGAGAGGTAAATCACTTTGCAGCAAATTTGAGATCCATCAAACAACTTTCTGAACGACTCACATATCAAACGCACAAACAACAAGAGCGAAAACTCGATTCGAATCAAACCTTTATATATCCAGAAAAGCCGGAAAACTATAGGTAGAACTGTAGAAGAACTCTTTGTTTCACGAACTGTCATCTCCTTCGTCACGCATTTAACAGGCAGCCCAATGTGAAGCTCATACACGCTACCATACACAGGAATAATAGAGGAAAACCCGTTTTCACTTTTCTTTCAACTCTTTTTTCTCTCAGCGAAACCTGCACAATCGTTTTAAAAAGTACAAGAGAACCATATTAATAGACGATGAAGTGGCGAGGCGCATATCGACTGTGCCGCAATGCATATACATGAAAGCATCAATGTACCAATTCTTTCTGCAACATGTCTGAATCCTGAACTGTTGACCTCCTCTCATCAGCTAGTTTCGCCTTAGCTACTTCAGCCTACAACAATTTTAACAAAATATCGCATCTTTTCCCAGTCACAAGATTTGAATCAAAATAGTGTATATTCAAGGTAGATTTTACCAAAATAGAGAACAAACCTTGCGAAGCTTTGATTCAAGATCATGTACTCTAGACTTCATTTCGTCCAAAACTTTATATAATTGGAGTTGCTCTGCGTCTGTCAATGATTCGGACTCTATTTCTTTCGATTTAACATCACCATTGCCTGCAGCAAGCAGCACACCATCCTCTAGGAATTTGGATTCCAATTCTTCCGTCATACCAGGCACCACCTCCTTGACCGGTACTAATCCTGTGTCTGTAGTTTGTCCAGATTGGAAGTCCCCCACAGGCATCAAGGTTTCATGGGTCATTGTTTTGGGCTTTGGCATATGCTCCTCGACCTTGAAAACAAAGGAAAATGTCATATGCATCATGC
Source organism: Drosera capensis (assembly GCA_001925005.1). Classification (NCBI taxonomy): domain Eukaryota; kingdom Viridiplantae; phylum Streptophyta; class Magnoliopsida; order Caryophyllales; family Droseraceae; genus Drosera; species Drosera capensis. Next base: position 57,255 of record LIEC01006109.1, read on the forward strand.
CATCACTATGAAAACATGAACTCCAACTAAATTGGAATTTAAAAAAAAAAAAAAAAAAAAAAAAGGAGGAATAGAAGAAAACAATTCAAGACAATTAGCAGTCAGATGGACAAAGGACAATAGTTCGTAGTTTAAAGAATAAACTAAAGAAAATACAATGCAGCTTTAGCGCTTTACCGTGTGAGACAGGATAACTGTTTCTTCATGATTCAAAGGCTCATCCCCTCCTATTAAATCGTTGCTGGTAGGAATTTGCAGCAGTGATCCATTCATGGGTGCTAATTCTGGGGAATGGGACGGAGCAACAAGTATAACCCTTAATTTTTTCTCTTCCACTGGTCTTCCCTCACCCTTTAAGAACTGCTCAAAACAACAACTAAGAGATGAGACAATGAATGACGAATCCAGAGATTGGAGCTTGACTATATTAGACTCATACCATGTCCGGTGTTATAACGACATCCTCTGTCTCCGGTGGGACAATCGCACCCTGGACCAAGAACTTGTCTTTACATACCATGTCTGGTGGAGCTACCTGTTGAGCTTGCATAGCAACTGCAGCAATGGAAACATTAATAATGAGTGACGACACTATACTAATCGCAGTTTTAAGCTTAAATATAAAATAAAGGCCAAGACAGCAATGCAGCACAAGGTCACGAACATGAGCTCTTGACGGGTCACACCAGAAAAGCTAAAGCTGACTTCTCATTTTTGTTATCTTTCGTGTTCTGAAATTCAGTTTCTGGCTTTCCTAAGTGAAAGTACCTCCCTCTCCTTTTCCCCTATGCGGCGCCCGTTCAGATTTTCCAACATGAAAGCAAAACCAAACACCCTATATACCACATGATACAGTACCAGTGTTCATTAGTCATCTTTCATCTGACACTATTATGTACTTCAGTGATCTCTGTTTCTGAGCACAGAACATATACCCACCCATCATCAGACACTTGAGAAGAGAATATCAACAAATAGCATTACATTCATCATTACATGGTTTTCTATAGAGGATCTCTAATGGTGCCTCTAAGGGACAAGGTTGGAATCACTACAAGCAAAATGTAAAACTAACTCAGCAAAAAAAAACTTGGTTCTTACTACACTTGTTTGTATTGATTCCCAAAAGAGAAATTGAGCTTTCACTGGAAGTCGAAGCTAGCCGCTCAACAAATAAGAATTTCCCCATTATTAAAATAAACACAATGGTACAGAATTCCTAAATTCTACTATCTTGAAAGACAGTGTAATCAAGGAAGACAAGATCAGCTACACATATAAAGGAAATACCAATAAATTCAAAGGTTGCCCTTGGCGGGACAACCCCGACATTTGGCTTCACACAATATTTCTTCGGGGACGTCGTCTTGACCTGCAAAATCCATCTTCAACGAAATTACAGCCATACGATTTATTCTACAACCTCATGAACACATGGAAAAGCAAAATCTCATCTCGGACCTTAAAAGCAACATGCTTTTCTGTCTTGTTGGTAAGCTTAATAGTACATGAGCTTTGTTTCTGCAATTCAACTGCAAACAAGACAGACAAAAACACAACAGTGTCAACAACTATAAGAGATCCAATTAAATGAAGAATTCTCCGAAGATCAATCAAATGAAGAATTCATACACTCTGAAAACGGGAAAAAAAACAATCATATTCTACTTTCTTCAATATCATAAGAATCTTTCTCTGCTAGCTTTGTTTCTATAAGCACAGAATGAAAGCTGATATATAATTTTTCACAACTGTTTTTGGTTTCCGTGTGTAATGAATTGGCGATTACAAGAGAGAAGTGTTAGGGACATTTGTTTTTTGTGTAGTCGCTGGGAAACTCTCACTCACTCTTTACTATATTGACTTTAGACACGCGTAAACTTTCAACCATCACGGGAGAGTGTTTCCAACCGACTACCCAAAAACTCTGAATAATAACATTCCTCCGATTTTCATTATTTTGAGCAGCAACGCCAAACAGTCCTAAGTAATCGTCCCATTCGACAATCAATCATTAGAGTACTTACATATGAACCTCAGATCACGCGGCTGGATTTCCAACAGTTGAGAACTCATCCTATCTCAATACCAAAACCCTCGACGATCAACTCCTTCACAGCAATGATAAACACAAGAAATCCCCAGTTCCCAATTCAACCTGCAATTCAAATTTCATCTCCAAAATCACAAAACCCAAATCAAATAACTACCCATTTCACCCAACAACTCAAAATCAACAAATCATCTAACAATCAAAATCAAAGTTCATACAAATGCTTGATGCGATGGGACTCACTTGATTCGATTAGGGTTTTTTCGCAGTTGACCCAAATGTGGCCAAATGTGGCATGTATGGGATCGAATTGAATGTGTGATTTGTGTGATTTTTGATTGAATTGAATGAATTGGGTCGTGATTTTATGGTGAGATGAAAAAACAAAACATACGGAATGTCGAAGCGTGAAGGGAAATCTTCAAACAGTCTTGGAAAGAGGACGTGCCAACGTCTTCTGTTACAAAACCAAATCTGTAATTTATTTTATATTCACCGGTACTTAGCGTGATTTTAATATAATAATAATATTTATTATTTTTAAAATAATTTTTTATAAATTTTGTTGTAAAGTTTATATTTGATAATTTATTAAAATAATATATATGATTATTATTATTTTGAACTAAATATGTATATTAATTAAGATTATTGAAAAAGAATATTAAATGTTATATTGATTCATAATTTATGGAGAAAATAATATGATATTAATTTTTATGAAAAATGTATTATACAATTTTTATTTTAAGTTTTTTATAATTATATAAATTTTTTGTTTGATAATTTGTGATGGTAACTTAAAGTGTAATTTAAAAAAAACATGAACTATTTATATTTATATTTTTTTGATTTATTTTTTTATTATTTCTACTTTTTCACACATATTTGAAACATATTGGATTTAGAAAAAATGAAGAGTCAAATTATATTAAAGTGAATTACCTATTAGTCATTAAAACATAAAATATTTATCAATTAATCATGTCCCATTATCTTATTTATCAATTAGTCATTTATAAAAAATAAAAGATTTCAATTCAATAACGGAAGAAAACAAGTTAATCCTAAAATCAAACTAAACAATCAATGATAACTAATAAGTTATAGAAGATTTTTTGATAAATAAGTTTAAAAAATAAGACCTATTGATAGCTTATACCTATATTAAATATATTGAACTTGGATTTTAGTCATTAAATGAAATACTTATCAAATTTTGACGTGAAAAAAAACAAACTTTGGTATCAAAAAAGATAAAGTAAGCTTTATATTTTTAAATAGATTATATATGCCGATCAGATGGATTGTTGTAAAACACAACTGATGTTTTAAGTTGTTTTTTATTTTTTTATAGTTATTGTGTTTAGTTATTGTATGCTTTATTTTCTTAAAGTACATCATAAAAGGATTGATTGTTTGAATTATTTTTCATGTAACTCTCAAGGATGTCCTGTATGTGTCACGCATTAGGAAGAACTTAATTTTGGGACCACTCTTGTCTAGGGCTGGTTCTAGACTTGTATTTGAGTCTGATAAGTTTGTGTTTTCTAAGATTGGGATGTAAGTAGACAGAGGATATCTTGACAATGACTTGTTCAAGGGCTGGTTCTAGACTTGTATTTGAGTCTGATAAGTTTGTGTTTTCTAAGATTGGGATGTAAGTAGACAGAGGATATCTTGACAATGACTTGTTCAAGGGCTGGTTCTAGACTTGTATTTGAGTCTGATAAGTTTGTGTTTTCTAAGATTGGGATGTAAGTAGACAGAGGATATCTTGACAATGACTTGTTCAAGGGCTGGTTCTAGACTTGTATTTGAGTCTGATAAGTTTGTGTTTTCTAAGATTGGGATGTAAGTAGACAGAGGATATCTTGACAATGACTTGTTGAAGATGAATATTATACTTATAATCCGTAACAATGTTATTAATGAAAATAAGTTTTTTGTTTATTTGGTTGAGTGTTCAAACTTGTGACATGTCAGATTAGGACATGTTAACAAGAATTTTTTAAAGAAATTGATGAGTTTGAATTTATTATCTATATTTGAGATTGATTCACACAAATGTGAAGTATGTGTGAAATCTAAAATCACTCAGCCTTCTTTTCCAAGAGTTTAAAGGAACTCTTCACCTTCGTTGATGATTGTACGAGATATTGCTATGCATATCTATTACAAATTAAAAATCAAGCATTAGATGTATTCAGGCAATATAAAAGTGAAATTAAGAACCAACTTAATCAACGAATAAAAATGATTCGTAGTGATAAATGTAAAAAATATGGAGCGCATTTTGATGAGTTTTGCTCTAAAAATGGTATTATTCATCAAACGATTGTCCCATATTCACCACAATATAACGACATTGCTGAATGGAAGAATCACATTCTCAAAGAGATAATGAATACGATGATAATCAATTCAGGCTTACAACAGATCATGTGAGAGAAAGCAATTCTCACAACAACCGACATTTTAAATCGTATTCCTCACATGAAGTCGAATGAAACTCCATATGAGTTGTGGAAAGGTCATCAACCTTCGTACAAATATTTCTAAGCGTAGGGGTGCTTCGCAAAGGTTGAAATACCTAAACCCAAACAAGGTAAAATCAGATCTAAGACTATTGATTGCATATTCATTGGGTATGCTCACAATAGTAATGCTTATCGACTCTTGGTTCATAGGTCCGAAAATGTTGAAGTGACTGAAGGGATGATCATTGAATCAAGACCGATGTCTTCTTTGAAGACAAATTCCCTTGCAAGGAAGAGAAAGTTAAGAGCTCTCATAAACGAGGTCGAGAACCTTCAAGTAATACTCATCCACAAGAAGAGAAGCCTAGAAGAAGCAAGAGGTTCAAAACAACAAAAGAATATGGACCTGATTTCCTAACATATATGTTGGAAATTTAACCAAGAACACTTAACAAAGCATTGTCAAGTCTTGAAGTTCCTTATTGGAAGGAAGCTATAAACAATAAGATTAAATCTATAATGGAAAACAATACCTGAGAATTGGTCCATCCCCGTCAGGTACCAAAACATTGGGTTGCAAATAGATTTTCAAATGAAAATATAAACCTCATGGAACGATTGATAAGTACAAGGTTAGGTTGATGACAAAAGGATACAGATAAAAGAAAGATCTTGAATTCATTGACAAGTATTCTTCTGTTTCAAGAATGACATTGATAAGAACACTTATTTTCGTCGCTGCTCTGCATAATCTTGTAATCCATCAAATTGATGTCAAGACATCATTTCTCCATGGAGAATTGGAGGAGAAAATCTATATGAAACAACCCATGGATTTGTTGTTCCTGAGCAAGAAAAGAAGATGATTGATTAAATCATCCTATGAGCTTAAATGAAAAGTCCCCAAATAGTGACATGAAAAGTTTGACAAAATCATGTTGATAAATGATTTCAAAAACAACGAAAAAAACATTTGTATCTACTTCAACAACACATCAGAAACATATGTGATAGCTCGTAGCTTGCAAAGTCGGATTATGTGTTTTTTTTTGTTTATGTTCATCGATTTATAAGGTCATGGATTGTGTCCTTATAATTTATAAGATTTATTTTATTTTAATAAAATTTTGATCCCAAGTTTTTTGGAAAAAAAACATAAAAAAACATATTTGATAGTGTATTTGTATATTGATTACATGTTAATAATGCGCAAATAGCCTTGCACGATTACATGTTGATTACATGTTAATATTACATGTTAATATTGATCACAAGTCCACCTACTTCTCTTCACTCGATCACTCGTTTTCTCTCACCAAACTATTCAGCTCTGTGCTTCTCTCTCTCTATTCAAGGGGTGCTCTGAGGTGTAATCTCCTTATCTGATCGTGATTCTCGATTTTCTTTTTTTGAATTTTTGATGATTGATTATCAGTTAGGGTTTCTTGATTCTTCGAATTTCGATGTTGAAATTCCGAATCGGAATTGAGGAATGATGAAAAAGGGATTGGGAATTCGGTAGCTTGGTTTTTCTGCTGTAATTTTATTTTGTATTGGAAGTGTGAATTAGTATGGATTATCGGCCTTTCATGATTGTTATTGTGTGTTTTTGATGTTGTACTGGTCATTGTTCTCTGTGTGGGAAGTGTGTGGATACTTGTTCTATGTCGCTGGGGTTTGTGTGAATAGATTGATGTGGTTTGAGCAGCTTGGGTGCGTAAATATGTTCGTTTTCGGTGTTTCGAGGTTCGGTGATGGCTATGACTCTCAACACTCGCTTATGACATGTTTCGGGAGATCCTATGGGTTGAGATATGGGCCATATGGCTGTTTGTTTAGGTTGTTGACTGTGCACAGTGTATTAGGCCGAGTTTGATTTTTATTCTCGCGGTTGATAAGTGTTCTGGGTAAGATGAGTGTTTGTGTTCTCGGTAAGATAAGTGTTTGTAGGTGCGTGATACACTTTCTAAGGTAGTTTTTGAGTTATCGGCAAACTTGCTTCTTAGGCTCTAAGCCATATGCTTATGTTTAGCTACTAAATGCTGATAAGTTGTAGAAAATAACTCGTGGTAAGACCTCATATGAGCTAAAATATATGTCTAGACAAATGGCTCTTAAGATTAGCTTAATGTTGATTTATTATTAAATTTACACTTTTGGTGATGGTGTATGTGATGATCAGTTATTATAAGCTTTATTGTTGGATAAGAAAGTGGGGGATGTTTCACGGTTTTGTTTCTCATGTGTATGATTTATTCGCTACTTGGTGCTGTAACGATCCTGTCTCTTGCTCGGGCAATTTGTGTCTTGGTTTATTCGCTACTTGGTGCTGTAACGATCATGTCTCTTGCTCGGGCAATTTGTGTCTCGGTTAGTCGGTTTAAGTGTGGAGGCGTGTCCTATACGTCTGGGAAATCTCCTTACATGTCTAATTTAAGTCTGATATTTTTTCAATGCGGGAACTTCAGATCTTAGAGATACTTCTGCGTTTTGGTTTGAATTTAGCTTTGTGCTGGAACTCATTTTGGAGCTATCGAAGTGTTCTGTCTCTGTTTATGCTGGAGTTTGATCTATCCGTCATAGGTGTCTTTGGGAGTCCTAAACCTGAAAGTAGATGAGATTTTGAAAAATCTAAAGATGCTGGAACTTCGAAGATGAATATTGGATTCTATTTTTCCTCTCTTGCTGGATCATAGACTTCAACAGTTTTATTTTTCCATTTTCAATTTATGCAAAACAATAATTTGTCACCATCTGTGTTGGTAATTCAATAGTATGAAGTGCCCTTTCTTTTTGAACTTATGTTCGATTGAGTCAAAGAAACGATAGTGGAAGGTTTTTGCCACATGAGACAGAAGTTCATTGCTCTTATTAGTTCAGATGTATAATTCTCAATCAATAATGTGATACGATAACTGATTTCTTTTTTCTTATTCTTGTGCTTCCTGCTTCCATTATCTGTGCTGAATATTTTAATGTGTATAGATCACAAAAGGAAATGGTGAAGGCAGTGGTTGTTCTCTCCAGCAGTGCTGGTGTCACTGGAACTGTCTACTTCTCCCAAGAAGGAGATGGTAATCCCCACATCATTATGCATGATACCCTCTCCTCAGTTTGTTTTTTAGTTGAACCAAAGCAAATTATTTAGGTCCTACTACTGTGACTGGAAATCTGTCTGGTCTCAAGCCTGGCCTTCATGGGTTTCACGTTCATGCGCTAGGGGATACAACTAATGGCTGCTTGTCTACAGGTAAGTCAGTTTTTCTTTTCCATCATTTTATTTATTCCTCTTGAAAATGCGTTGAATCCAATTGTTTTGCCTGCAGGTCCTCATTTCAACCCTGCTGGGCATGAGCATGGGGCCCCAGAGGATGAAGTTCGTCATGCTGGTGATCTTGGAAATGTCACAGTTGGTGACGATGGTATGAGCTGAAATTATTGTTTCCTAATATCACCGTACTTGCTTGATCGTTAACAAAAATTCTTGCTTCTCTTATTCCAACTTGTTACTAAAAATCTTGGTTCTAAATGCTGAACCCCATCATGAGTTTAAGTTGGCCTCTGATGACCATGCACAGAAACATGGAACTTCTGTGATTTACACGTAATGTGCTTTGCTGGAAATCTAGTCATTGGAGCAAATGAGCAACAAGGCCGACATTGTTATCATAGTTATCAAGGCTTCGCCTAGGCGTCTCTTAGGCGTCAAGGCGGTCTATAAAGGGATAGGTGAATCTTCGTCTTGCTTTGAGGGATTAAGGCAGTCGCCTTAGATAGAAAGTCGTCGTCTTGAGGACAACTTAGTTGAATTTGGACGACTTATGTGCAAGACGGACGTCTTGACCGTCAAAATTAAAAATTAGGGCATGGTCGAAATTTTATGAAAAATTCAGTATAGGATTGTAATCGACTAATTTGACAGAGAATTAATGTTTTTTCGTTAAAAAGCATACTCCATCCTAAAATAATTATAATAATTTTCTATATTTGTTCGTCCGAAAAATTATAATCTTCTATAAAAGAAAAGGTTTTTTTAATAAAAATTATCCATATATCCTTTCTTTTTCTTTATATCAAATCATTTCATTCCACATGGGAGTTATTTTCTATTAAATTCAACTCTTGCATTAATCCGCTTGCATGATCAATAGGTTGTAATTAATTTGTTACGAAGAAGTAATAAAACAAGATGGGAAAGTGGATATTTACAATTATCTTGATAATCCTAAAAGACAAAACATCGTAAGAAATCTTAATTTTTCTTATGAAAATGTTTTAATGAGTTATTATGTAGAACTCACGTATTGTTGTTATTTAATGTGTTGCTATTTGCTAACTAGCTTCACGTCTTGTAGGATTCATGTTGATGTTATTTAAAACTATGTTTTCAAATGGAGTGATTAAATGTAAGTTATTTGATATGTGTAAACATGTACAAGAAGATTAATATATAAGGTATATGATCGATTTGTCGTCTTATTCGCCTAGTAGCCTAAGCGTCTTAAGACCCCTCGACTCGCGTTGTCGACTCGACTCTTTAATAACTATGATTGTTGCATTCTATTTCCTCTTACCACAGTCTCATTATCATCCAATCTAGTTGTATATGATAGTACTTCCTCCACATAACTTGTTGAGGGTTAGGTTAGTCCTTGTAGTGTTGACATTCTTGGTCTTCTAGACTCTAGCGATTCATGCACTCAGGTTCTAAAGTTCATCAGCTATATCAGCTCAAAAATGCCCTTCCTCTCCCGGAAAAGTAGTTGTTCTTCGATACTTGCTGCAACTAACACTGTTCCTTTGTTCCATCAGGTACTGCTACTTTCACTATCATTGACAAGCACGTAAGTTATCACCTTTGCTTAATGAGTTTCTAAGCCTACATAAACTAGCCATAGCCTTCCAAATGAAGAGTTCTCTGTTGTCGTATAGGAACAATGAAGCACGGTTAAAATGCTTTTCTAACCTCTCATTTATGCTAATTCAGATTCCTTTGTCTGGACCAAACTCCATCATTGGAAGGGCTGTTGTTGTCCATGCTGATCCTGATGATCTTGGAAAAGGTAACCATGTTATACTCAGAATAATGAACCTCGACTAAATTTGAACAGTATTTTGGTGTTGGCTCTATGTATTCGGGTTGATGCTGGCTTGTTGTTAATGATCCAACTTCTATTCATCTGGAATGTATCATTCTATGATTTTAAGACTGATGTTATTCAAAGATGGGCAATCATTCCCTAGTGGGTCTGAGTCATCTATTGATCACCTAAATTGTCCTACTTTGTATTCCTGATCCACAAAGAGCATTTGCTTTGTCATCAACAGGATCAATCTAAATCTAATTTGATGGTTCTATGTATGACTTCTGAATTCTACAGTTACTTTTTTATTCGAGGACTTAAGTAGGTATGCTTTACCCTGTTGTTCAGGTGGACACGAGCTCAGCAAATCAACTGGAAATGCTGGAGGAAGGATTGCCTGTGGTAAGTATCATTTTTCTATGCGCTACTGTAAAATTGTTATGTTATTCATATCATGTTTGCCTCTTGGGGCTTTACTGATAAGATTGTTTTGGGAATAATCTTGATGTGACCCCCCTCGATCTCTGTTTCTACTCGTTGATTTTGAATATAAATCAACAAATCACGTGTGCTTGTGGTTCCGTAAAATAACTATAAATGAGATAGAGAGAGAATTTCCCAATGATATATGAAAAGTGACTTGTCCATTTTTGCTTTTCTCTCAGTACTGAAGTTCAAATTCTCCTAGTAACTTGTATTCTACCGCTCACTCTTTTTAGATAACCGTGATTGAATTTGAACCTAGTATCTCAATCCTGGAGTCTAGGCTATATGAATATGTGAATTGTGCAGCTGTTATTGATACTTTTTTTTTTTGTTCTTTCTCGCTGGCGTGGGAACGTCGTCATATAGACCATAAAAAAAAGTCATATATCATGATTGTATCACTGCACTTTCCAGGACTCCTGCTTTTGCTTAGGCATTTTGGATGACAAATTCATTATTATTTGCACAGGTATCATCGGGCTTCAAGGCTAAGCTCTGTTCCTGGAGGCTTTTCCTTGACGCTGATGCTGCTGAGCTGGCGGCTCACATTTCCCCGAAAAGCACCCAACCAAATTTCAGTTCTAATAAAATAACGGATCATCTGTTCTTGTATTGATCTGATCCGTGTCGACCTGTATTTGTATTGCTCTGTTGCTGGATCAACCTTGTATTTGTATCATATTGATCAACCTTGCACTCGTTTATGTAGCAAGTAAGGAAGCATTGCCTGTTATTTCCACGCATTGTTCTGCAATGTTGTTTCGTGGGAATTTGCAATTTCATGTATTGTTACTTTTGGTGTTGCTACATGTCGCTGCTTCAGTGCATGTCTTGGACGCCACAAGCCCAGTGTACGGAGGTGATGGTGGTTATTGGTTTATGATTTTTCGGAAAAAACCGCATCGACTTATTGCAAACCATAATCACTTCGTCCTGCAACGTTGCAACTTTGATAAGAGGGGTGTTTATCGCGGTTACCTATGGATTTGCACAACAAAAAATCAGACATTATTCTATATTTATTTATTGTGTAACACTACTGACGGATTTAAGTCAACTTACACCTCATATTAAGTACAACTACTATAGTTTTTCCTTATATTATTCATTGCGGTAATAAATCTTCTCAAATTATGTGATGAATTGTGCTCTATCGATCCTATCGGTCCCATGAAAGATGTTACATTTCACTTTTTATATTAACCAACACGGATTTTTGAGAACTTTCAGTAGTCCGTCTCTAGATTTTGAAACAAAATATGTCCCCAACATAACATTAAATTACATAATTATCATTAATATTTTATGTTAAGTTTATATAAATTAATATTTGATCGTCTCATAACGTAAATCAAAATTCAGATGACATGTGTGAAAATCGATCCTTAACACCTTTTGTGGAACCAATGAGTATTATTTATGATCTGTTTGATATCGTTGTTGAACTCTATTTTCTATTTTCTTTTTAATAACGAATGAAATAGAAATGTTTATTTTTGATTTCGTTTTCTGTTTTTTTATTGTCAAATTGATGTTACGGAACATGAAAACACAAATCCAAGAAAAATGATTATTTATTTTTAATTTCTGTGTATAATTTTCAATTTTTTTATAATTTTTTTTTATTTTATAAAATAATTTTAATTTTCATCATTAATTTTTTATTCCTATTATTAATTTGATAATGATATCAAACGCACCTTGATCTTCTCAAGATAGTGTGTGGTATAGTGACAACTGTATCTGTATCGAACGTTACATGGTGCTCCAAATCCCCTTGTTGTCGTACTACTTCCCAGCTGCATTAACTTTTCACGCCATCGCAAAGGAGATCGATCGAGAGAGGAGTGTGGAGCAACGATGGTGAGAGAGGTGTCGGGGAGCTGCGTCGACAGCCTGCTGATCGAGATGGTATCATCCTACGCCGATCGATTCTACGCCACCAAGCCCGAGCTCGCCGCCCGCCGCATCGAGTCCATCGGCTTCCAGGTCGGCCAGCAGCTCTCCGAGAGGTATAAAAACTCTCAATTCTCTGGACGAAACCCTAGTTGGTTCGTTCTCGTTGTATTGGCATGTGTGATGGATTGTGTGAGTTTGTGATGGGAGGGGAATTTGGATAGGGTTGGTTAGGGTTTGGAATTTGTTGTTTTTGATCTTCTCATGCTGGACATTGTGTCTTCCCCGGACCCCGCCAATCGATGGGATTATCTGGGTTGTTGTTGTTGATGGGGTGATGTGGTGATGTTGTGTTGTGAATGGGATGGGAAATGATAGTTGGGATGGGAATTATTGTGGCTTGTGGTTTTTTGATTTGGTGTGATGGTTCGGTATTTTGATGATTGTTCCGATGTATGAGAGGTCAAGAAGGGTTGGCTAAGTAATAAGTGGGCGTTCCCTCGAGCGATGCTGTTAAGGGCTTAACGCTCCATGGCAGCATCAGAAAACATACTCTCTATAGTACTATATGTTTTGTCCTCCTTTGATCCTTGGCGGGATCATCTGGGTTGTTATGTTTGTGTTACTGTTTAATGTGTGAGAGGCTATGAAAATTAGTGATGAGGGAGTGGAGGTAGATTATAGTGCTTTGATACCTCGAAACTCTAATGCTGAGCCTTATTGGTAACATCTTTTTTATTTTATATTTTCATTCGGGATTCCAAGGAGCTCGGGTTTTTCATGTACAAGATCTTGAATCATGGCCACATGCCCTTACGGAAGAATCATATAGGCATAGAACAGACTAGTGAGTCGTCCCCTTGGGATCTGTCCTAGGCTCCTAGCTTACAAAATTGAGGCATGGCCGTTGTAGATGCTAGATAGCAGGTGGGTTAACGTAAATGGAGATCTCTTTTTGTTTTTGGCTTGGAAAAAAGCATTCCTGAGTGTTGTGCTCTCTCTCTTAATTCTGTCTCTCAAGAAATTTGCTGTTAGATATCTGTGGCTAGACTTCTAGTCTCTCAAAAGTCTGTAGACTTGTTGAGCCAGACACTGTTTGTTCTGAACATTAGAGTTATACTACTTGGCATTTTTATTATGTTATCAGGCCCTCGCAAAGTGTGTTACAAGCTGCTTTCTGATCATAAGGGTTGTCCTGTCTTAGCTCTCCTAAGTCGTAACATGTTGTTTGAGAAGAAATCTGTTTTTACTCAGATTGTTTTAAGGTTTAACGATCCCTTATTTTCTTTGCTTTTAGTATTGAGCATCTTTGCTCTATGTGCTGCTTAGGTTTAGTCTATAGAACCATTTCGATGACTAGTGCTCCATGTTGCAGACCTTATGTTGAAGCCATCGCGATAACATCGAAGTCTACCTAGTGGTTCTTTCAAATATAGAAAAGTGTGACTGCCATTTTTCCTTCAGATGGCACAATAACTGTGTTTTGATGTGATTAGTTGTGGAATTCCTGTTTAAAGGACTCATTTCCTTTCTCTTGGATTTAGTACATATGAAATTATCCCAAAGCTTGAATCTCAACAGTTGCTCATGTTCTTAGATACACTATGGAGCGACCACGGTTTACCGATCATCTGGAAGCAATCAAATTTATTTGCAAGGACTTTTGGTCTGAAATCTTCAAGAAACAAATAGACAACCTGAAAACAAATCACAGGGTGAGTCTGCTTATAGTCACAGGCAATCTGATTTGTTTCATTGTGATGTTTATTATAATCTAATCCCCCCCTTTTTTTTCTTTTCTCTTTTTTAACTTCTTTTTGGCAGGGTACCTTTGTGCTCCAAGATAATCGATTCCGTTGGCTGTCACATATGTCTCTCGACCCTTCACCTGATGGTTCTGGCTTATCTCAAGGTCCCTCTGGGGCATTAGTGGAGAACAAGGCAGCCCAAGCAGCAAGCATGCATCTCTATTTCCCATGTGGAATTATCAGGGGAGCCCTGTCGAACTTGGGAATACCTTGTGCTGTTTCGGCTGATATTTCCAACCTTCCTGCATGTAAGTGGTTTATCAATTGATTTCTCTTTTTGGGTTGCGAAATCAAATTGCAGCTAGAGATATTTTAGGTAATGTTTTAAAAATTTTAAGGGCCAAGATCCATCATCATTAAGCATTTATTTTCCATGGTGTATCTAAATGATGCACATAAATAAGCATCATGTTTGGTACGTGAACAGCAGTCACGTCAACATAGTTCAAACAAGAGAACAAAATAAACAAACTCGAGTTTAGGAAATCATGAGACACTGGTAATTTACATGGAAATCCCAAATCAGCAAAGTAACAAGGGTTCTGCGACACCCTCCATTATGTGATTATTATGTAGTTGTTCTGCAGTACTGTGTTTCTGTGCCTGATGGCCTCTGTAGAAAATCTCGATCTCACCTTCTACGTGACTTACTCTGTTTTCAAGAATAGATGTGCAACGGCCATTGTTCTGTTAATGTTTGTAGTGAATAAATAAGAGCACAATTTGCCTTTTCACTAGCTTAGATCTTTCTGCTCTGTCTGGCGGCGTACACAGATTCCATTCTATGAGCAACATGATTGTTGGTATCGAGATGCACATGTGTCTGATTTTCCTTGGAAGTATGTGGCGGGAATTAGTTCCCCACATCGGTTGTGGGGGAGATAAGGTAATAGATTTATAAGATGGATTGCAAGTCCTAATTATCAAGACACGTTTTAAATCCGTACGGGTTATTGCTGGCAGCCCAAAGCAGGCAATATCTTTACATGGAGAGTGGGCTTGCATGTGCTCCACCTTGGTAAGGTCCTAGGAGTATGCCTTAGTTTTCTGTTTTCTGTTTTCTCAGCTTTCCTCTTCTGTAGTATAACCTGACCAGCATGTGTGTGACTGCTTTTCTTCGGATCCTGAGCAGGTTCTTTTGTCGTTCGCATAAAAGTCTAGTGAGGAACATCTCCACATCGCCAAAGAAATCTGACCCTTTCATGTCAAGAATTCTTGCGTTATCGAGATGCGTTATGCTGACATTGTCATGTAGATGCGCCATCTGAGGTTTATATGCTCAACTCAAGGGATGGAGCCGTTTGAGGGATTCACAAGGAACTGTAGTGATACAAATGCTCCTTGCTGTTATTGTCCGTGTTGCATGCAGATATTTGTCAATTGGTCTTTTATGAACATATAGGAAATGATGTGCAGAGTTTGCAACATTGTAAGATGACAACCTTTTCTAATTGAATTATTTGTTTGTAGCATCGCATTCCAGTCAGTTCCATTGGAATGAATGTTGGAATCGAATGAGAGCATTTGTGATTCTTGAACTTATAGATCAATAAGAGCTCATGGTATGAAAGGATGGATTATTGTTCTGGACGATTTGGAGGGTATAATTGGTGGCCATATATGGTTAGTTTCCAATTTGATATTTGGTGCAATATATGGCATAATATTAACCAAGCCTTTTGCATGGGCTTATCTGTCTTACAAATTAGCTCCTTCGACTGATCATTAAGAAAAAATGCCTTATCATGGATTTTCTTTTGACTTTAAGTATATAGCCAAATGATGTAGTGCTCCTCCTATAGTCAAACAAACTCAAAACCTTATTATAGAGGACTTATACTCGAGATGTCATTTTTTTCAAAAAAAAAAAAAACTAATAAATAAAATAATAGAATAAAATGAAAACTCAAGATGATATCTTCTCATCTGTTTTATCGATCATGCTTGGAGTATATAATATTGTTATCGTTATCCAACATCTGTACTGAGAAAGTTTTTATAAAATTTACTCCTTCGGTCTCACAAAAAATTAAATTCACTATTCAATAATTCGTCTGTCCCGTAGCTGTCCCGTAACTTTTGCTTTTTTTGGATATTTTATAATAATTATAATATTATCTTATTTGAAAATTTTTTCTTGAAAAATATTAAAACATCCTTATTTTTTAATTTATATCACACCATCTAATCTCATCATCATTTCTCTTCCCATTTTGTTTTTCTCTCCTTATTTTCACATAATTAAAAGAGTAGATTAATTCTTATACAAAAAAAATCAACATATATAAATTTTTGAAAAAAATCACATTTATTTATTATGAGACAGAAAAAATATATACTTTGATGAATTTTATTTATTAATTAATAATATAAAATAATGAAAGTACATAAGTCACGAGAGGGAAAAGTATGTTTCATCGTTGTCTTATAAAAATTACAGTAACGACACGAAACGCCAAACCATACAACGTTTGAAATTCAAATTCTTTCAACGGTTCACCATATTTTGAATCCAACCAAAAAGTCAACCACCACGAAACGCCCACATGGCCGCATCAGAGATCGCCGCATCGCCATCGTCGACGTCGCCGTCACCCTTTCTCACAACTAACTCAACGCTGAGCTCTCGCCGCCACCGCCGCCGCCGTCGCACCAAAACCACTTTCACAATGACTGCTCCACTCCACGAAAGCCTAATTTCAGATCCACCACAAACCCTAAATCAAATGACCCCAATTTCCCTCAATTTGGGGAAAAAATTAGGGTTTCTGAAACGGAGATCGATGCCGATGCCGCGACGAATCAAGGCTGATCTGGATGAGGCGGATTCGTTTGTCGGAGAATTTGGGGCGGCGTTCGAGTCCCTGAAGTCTCATGCTTCTGCGATTGTATCGTTTTCTCATCGATGGGAAAGTACTCAGAGATCGTTTATCGCGATAAAGAGCTTGATTGCGAGTCGAGTGGAGGAGATGGATAAGAGGGAGGAGGAGATGTGTAAGAGGGAGGAGGAGATGAGGAGATTGGGGAGTGAGTTAAGTGAGAGAGAGAAGGGGATTGAGATGAAGAGATTGGAATTGGAGGGTGTGGAGAAGACAGTCGAGGCGAAAAGGAGTGAGTTGGAAAGTAAGGAGAAGTCGATTGAGGAGGGGTTTAGGGAGATTGAATTGAAGAAGTATGAGTTGGAATGTAAGGAGAAGTCGATTGAGGTGAGGTTTAAGGAGATTGAAACGAAGAAGAAGGAGTTGGATAGTTTGGAGAAGTCGATTGGGGAGAGGATGAAAGAGTTTGAGTTGAAGGAGAAGAGATTCAATGGTGATCCTGGGGGTGTGGTGGTGAAGACGGAGCCGGTTAGTGAGTTTGGGGTTGGTGATGGGGGCGATGATAATGATGCGAGTCTCCAGTTGTGTGTGAAGATGGATGGGAAGGAGTTGCAGTTGTTTTTGAATGATAGGTTTAACGAGCATGAGTCGATGGGAGATCAGGTTTACTATGCACTTAGGTTGTCTAAGAATCCGGCTAGGTTGGTGTTGGATGCGATGGAAGGGTTTTTTGCTCCACATTCGAAGAGGGGTGATTCGGAGTATGAGGCTAGGATCGTGAGGAGCAGTTGTCTACTGTTGTTGGATCAGTTGCTGAAACTGAAGCCTCCGGTGGAGAGGCTTGTGAAGGAGAAGGCAAGGGACTTGGCGGCTCTGTGGAGAGAAAAGATGAAAGGGGAAGGAGAGAGTTATATGGTGGCGTTGGGTTTCTTGATGTTCGTGGCTGTATACGACTTATCTGGTGAGATTGAAAAGAATGAGCTCGGAAGACTGCTTTGCTTGATTGATAAGCGTTTACAAGCTCATTTACGAGCTCAATTGTATCCGAGATTTGGATTTTCTGCACCACGAGGTTAACATTGGTTTTGATATTTTTGTTTGCCTTGACATTTCATTTTTTTTTCAATGTGTTATCCATATGCATATGCCCCAAATAAGCAACAAATCTATTCCTATATGCATGTTTTGCTTAAGTGTTGTGTCAAGCTAGGAGTGTGCCCAATCTTGCAAGTATCATGTTGAGAAATATGAAAGCATGTTGCACTTGTATTCATTTCACTTGTAGATGTATAGCCTGTATTATTACATTTATCTCTATATATGTTAGCACGATTCTGGAAAACAAATCGAGGTTGAGGACCTTAAGGCTTTGCATTACATGCTTTTAAGAATAAAGGAAACAATGAGAACTGAGAATATGATGATTCAATGTGTCTTAGGAATTAGGATTCACACGCATATATGAGAAAAAAAATTAGAATAGAACTTCTTCCATTTATCATGATAAATTCTTGAATGGTGCTTGTGCATGTGTGTTCCGTTGAGGTCCTTTGTACATCATAATCATTTGTGCTATTCTTGTTTGCAATTCGTTTATTCAGCGATTACTCCTGTCTCACAAGTTGCATTAGTTGGCGATGGTCAACCTCAGCTGAGAACTCCGCAAGTAGTTAATTCTGATACTAGGCACACCACGGGCCCTAAAGACGTGCTTGATACCTTATGCAAAGAAATGGATGCAAAGGGTTTGAGTTCGTACTTGATATTCCATGGAAACATGCAAAACCTCTCACAGAAGAAAGTTCTTGATGCTCTTCGATTTGCATCAGATCCAGCCAGGCTTGTTTTCAATGTTCTGCAAGGCTTCTCTGAGACTTGTTCGGAGGACAACATCGAAAGGGAATCAAATACTACTGTATCTACCCTTCTACTGGAGCAGTTGATGGAA
>LIEC01006110.1:0-27500 GCA_001925005.1 Drosera capensis
GGGGGGGTTTGCATTTCTGTTTTCTATATTATATGAAAATGAATATTCAAGGGGATATCTGATAGCGTTGCTCAAAACTGTGATAACCAAAACTAGTATCAGAAACAAATAATCAGTAACGAAAATCAAAATTATTTTATCAAATAATATGATTTTTTATAAATAAAATCTTAAATATTGCATTTTGATGAAACTAAAAGCAAAAACAATAAAAACAGAAAACAAAGAACAAAATTGATATCAAACAGGCCCTCCTTTACAAAATGCCCTCCTTTACAAAATAAGATAAAAAAATCGTTTTATTCTAATGTTTTTTGGTTTTTTTTATTATCTTTTTATGTTTATTACTGGTTTTAGTTTTTCTTAATTTTAAGTAGCATTATAGCATTATAAGACAACCCCTTAATTTTTATGTTTTCTTGACATCATCAATATAAATATATAATACAAATATAAGAAATTTATTTGGTTGGTCATCCATATGTCTATTTTTTATTGGTTAATAATCATCTACATGTGAATTTTTTATTGATGGATTTTACAATGAATTAACCAATATCATTAAAAGTTTCATTATTAAACATATGAATGATTAATAATTATGTGAAAGTTTGGAGCAACAATATTACATATTTTTTATTTGATCGAATTCTTCTTTGATCGATTATGATATGGATAATTACATTAAAGAAATTGAGTTGTTGTATTTCATTATCTCATATTACAGTAATGTTGATGAGTTTATATATTATCTAATGCTAGAAGTTTCTTATAATTCAACAATGCATGAGTAATCGATAAATTAAAGTTTTTATAACACAATATAACTACTTAGTCTAAAATGAATTATTTGTTATTAATAGATTAAATACAATATAATGGAGTATACACACAAAAAAAAAACACAATTGAAAATTAAATATTCTCAAGTAGAGATCTAATCTTTGTAGGAAGTATGTTATGTCTTAATCAAGCTTGTATCCTTTGATTAAAGTCTTCTATCATTCACGTGGTCTTGATCATATCGGCTTCATTGTAAGGATACCTACTTGGGTAAACTTCAAGTGCTTTAAATGATCTATTTGGTTAATTGGTGATTGTTTGCCAGTGGCCAACTTGTAAATAGATGAGACTCGGGAGACAAGTGCATGCATGGCATCAAATCTTCCACTCTATATGTGGTTTAATTGAAAAAAAAGAAAAAAAAAACACTTTGTGATTAATTCATAAAAAACGTAATATTTGTGCTCAACATACGACAGAAACACCCCAAAAAAAAATGACCTTACAAAAAGACGTGAAATTTAATGAGCTCAATTATATTGATTAGAGTGACAAAACCAGTTTCATTCCGAAGAAGTTCTTGATTGACATACAAATTCTACCAAAAGCTTGAGTCGTATCTAATAGGACTCTATGTAAATTTTGTATATTTGATACATTTGAAGGAATATATACTCTCTAAGTTTCTATTACCTGACAAGCGACGTCAAGCATATAGTACTCCATAAAACACCGCTGACTTGAATGAATTGAATATCTCAGCAACTTTGCACGTTCGATGGATAACAAGCTTATCATCGAATTATATGTATCTTTAAATAATCGTAGGATACAAATGCATCCCCTTTCGCCCTTGATCTCTTACCATCTAGTTTCTTTCTTTATTATTTGCTCTGTTTCTTCACTTGCAAGGCATCCAATACACCAGTGCAATTATGCAACTATATATCTGATGCGTTATTTTGTACTATCCATCAAGGTACGTGGTCTTTATAATATTGAGAATTCCATGCTCCCAAAATTATAAAGACTATAGACTGATAGCTGAACCTGATGATGCACAAATCCTTTTTTTTTTATATTTAAAACCATATATGCACCGTTACTATAGTAGCTTGAAGCTTATCTGCTTATATGCGTTCGATTGGCCACTGTAATTAAACCGGCAGCCAGCAGGATAGTTAAATAAACAAAAGGGCAAAACATTAAACAAACAGACTCACCAATGCTAGCTTGTGTTTTTGTTGACAATATATGATTAGTTTGTTCCGGGGTCCCATAATAAATATAATGAATTGATCGATAATTTATATATATGTTAAAATTTGTGAGTAATGATATTTATATTCATTTAGTTTTGTGAGAGAAAAAAAAAGAAGAAAAAGTAGTATGATATATAATAAAAGTCTTTTGATAGTTTTGTTTAAAAAAAGTTTTCAAATATGAAAATGTTATAGTTTATGTGATACGTCTAAATTAGATGAAATGTTATAATTTTTGTGAAAGAAAGATAATATATAGATTGTACAGGCATGTATAGGTAAGTGTAAATTATTAATAAGTGATTTTTCTTTTCAAATTACGGATTAGTGGATATCTCTTCACAAAATCTATCCACAATCAATCCCACCTCCGCATCTTCTCCCCCATCAACATTTGTTAACCCGTAATGACCCAAATTCGAAATCTTGATCGTCTTGGGTTTCTTTCAACTCGGAGTTGAAGATCGAGCTTTGGATTATTCATGTGGTGGGTTGTGTTTGATGGTTGAATTATGAGAGAGTTATGGCAATGTTGAATTTTTCATAATTTACTCGTGCAGAAGCTTTGTCGAAGAAAATACATGAACTGATGGTTATTGAAGACCTCCTTATAGATGACGTCGCTATCCATCTTCAGGCAAGATTCCTGTTGTTCTATATGTTCAATTTATCATGATCAATTTTGACGCTTATCTTCTGATTGATATTCAACTGCAGAAGTATATTAATGTTCTGGAAAAATTCTCAAAGCAATATTTTGATCCAAAACTTGATGGGTCTGCAATCCCAGCAAGCATCAAGGGCTCGACATCCAACGAGAAACTTTCATGCACTGTTTATGTTTTTCGGATGTTAGTAATGTATTTGGCGTACCGTTTCACTCCCTTCGTGCACTGTTAGTGTTTTTCGAGGATGGTGACAATGTATTTGGCGTAATGTATCATGGTCTATGTCATTTTTGAAACAGTGTACATATTTATTGTAGAATGCGTATTTTGTTTGACAGCATTGTTTAGAACATGTACATTGTATTTGGATATATGAGCAGTGTTTCAACCGATGTACATGGCGACGACGACGGATAGCGGCGGCCATTAGTAACATCAATTAGATTTTTAAGATGATTATTGTAGATTGTAATCCATTGTAATAAATCATTTTGTAAATCACATCATAATTTGAATTTTTGAATTAATTGATAATAAAAATTTTACATTATGACATATTGGTAATTAATGAAATAAAATGTAACTAATCAATACACACTCCTAGAAGGGTATGGTTAAATTCAGAAAACTGCTAATTTTGGTAAATTTATTTTTCATTATAAAATATGGATATTCTAAAATTAATTTTTTTTTTTTTGATTTAGTCATTCCTCTTGTAAAAACATTTATGCATGATCCTGAAAGCTTACCCCATAATGAGCAAAATTAGTGAGCCAAAATTAGGTGCACCTACGTATGTTTACACCTGTACTTTCCTATAGTCTCATTAATGAAGAGAAAATAATCACTATTAATAAAAACAAAATTAATTAATTTTGATATTCAATCAAAAATCAAGATAATGTAGAGGATATATTCCACGAGAATGCACTATAAATTCCCCTAATTTTTTTTTTATAATGGATAGTTTGGTGAGATTATAAATTTGCAACACACATCTAAATTCTTATGCAGAGAAACAATTAAAATCATTGTGGAAGCGAGGGAGGAGAAACATAGGAATTGAAGGAATATTGTTCTCATGGCGACACCTATTTTATGTATGAATAAGGAATACAAGTAACAACATATCAAGTGTCTAACTTAAAAAAAGCAGAACAAGTTTCTTGATCCAATTTTTAAATATTCTATATATTCCCTTTTTCATAAGTGAACTTTGAGTCGCCTTTATGAGATGATCAAATGATGGTCATTGTGAATTTTTTTTGAACGCGAAGTTATTTTTAAAAAAAACACTAATGATATTTTATGTCATGTAATTTTACCTGTGCCGATATCAAAAAGTTCATTGCGTCGTCCTGTAATAGAATGAAACTATTATTACTACTATAACGAATAATATCAAAAATCAAATTATTATTACTACAATGTTATAAAAAAAATCAAATTATTATAGTTTTTATTGGATAAAAGCATGATATTGCAACCTCAATCATTCATCTCTAAAACCACACCAAGTTTAACATGATACATAATCCATGTAGTTTTTGTGTCATATTAACCTGTAAGCGGTCGATACACAGAGACAGATGGACAATCTTTCATTCCTACAATATATTGTCGTACCATATATATGCATGCAAGTGAGACGAGCCATAGGAGAATTAAGTGAAAGGAGAGGAGAGGAGAGGCTTATGGGTTTGACTTGAAAAAATTGTGGTGGTGTGTGTAAGTGTGGTGTGATATGACCCACCTAAACAGCCCAAAACCGTCAGTCCAAGT
Source organism: Drosera capensis (assembly GCA_001925005.1). NCBI lineage: Eukaryota > Viridiplantae > Streptophyta > Magnoliopsida > Caryophyllales > Droseraceae > Drosera > Drosera capensis. Next base: position 4,496 of record LIEC01006110.1, read on the forward strand.
CAACACCTCTCTCTCTATCTCTCATCATGTATCTTCCTCTCTATATTTCTATATGTCACCTCCTTTCATCTCTCATTTTGGTACCCTCGCCCTTTTCCTAACATCATATTACAACTTCTTGTTCATAATATCCGATATTCAAATAATCCAATCCAATACGGGAGAAAGCAGATAAGAAAGAACCAAGAATCGTGCGTAGGATCATATATCGTCGAGGGGCATATATATCATCGTCGTTGTTGTTGTAAGAGTGAATATTGTTTTATATGTGAGCTGGCTAGGGATGAGAAAGCCTTGTTGTGAGAAAGAAGGGATAAACAAGGGAGCGTGGTCGAAGCAAGAGGATCAGAAGCTCATCGATTATATCAAGGCTCACGGTGAAGGATGCTGGCGTTCCCTTCCTAAAGCTGCAGGTACATATACATTTTACATATACGGAAAAAAATTGTATGTGTTCCAATAATACGCTGCATGAGTGTGTGTGGGAAATGTAGAGTCTTTAGTTATATCAAACAATTATATGAATTTTATCCGTCTGTTATGATTAAGCTTCTAAATCGTCACCATTCGTTTGTTCTGTTGGTTGCAAACCATTCATGCCAAGGGCATTTTGCATTGAGCAAACCCTTTCTGTGTTTCTATTTCATCTTTTTTTTTTTTTTTTCCCTTACCCCAAATTGTAAAGAAACATTTGTTTCATTGATGAGGATAATTATACAAAATTGAGATGGCATGGAAGGAGAGGATCCAATTAAGAACCAAAATGAGTAAATTAAAGGAAATTGTTGTTTTTGATGGAGTCAAATTAGTGAAAATGAAGTAATTTTGGGGGATTCTTTTTATTTAGCCCATGAATGTAAAAGAGGGCATATATTGTTCTAGCTAGAAATTTCAAGAATGTTGCACCTAAGATGTTATAGGAATCTAAAGACAGTTAAGAGTCATGGCACACAAAGGCATCCCTAATATGCATATTAATTCATAATTGATTAATTAATTAGCTTTAATCTGAACTTGGGAACATTTGGAAATTCACGAATCTACGATGTGATAATATATGCAATTAGGATTTCTGATTTACACACCAATGAAAGAAACTTTCTATATGGAGTACATAATCATCTTGTATGATTAAAATAAGATCGATCGCTGAGACTGAAATAGTTGCGACGATGAATAACGATGATGATGATGATGATGATAACAGGGTTGCATCGTTGCGGGAAGAGTTGCAGACTAAGATGGATAAATTATCTTAGACCGGATATCAAGAGGGGTAATTTCGCTCAAGATGAAGAGGATCTCATCATCAAGCTCCACGCACTCTTAGGCAACAGGTACTCCATTTAACTTAATTAATCAAAATTTAGTTTATTTTAACCTCAAAACAAATTAGTTTTGCCTTCATTATTCCCTAATCCAAGTGTAACATCATCTTTTCTCCTCAATTTAATTATATTACTAGTATTTTCTTTTTCTCTTGACGCATTCTTTTTCGGTTGGTCACTGTTGTGTTTGCCTTTTTAAACAGTGCATGATGGGTTATGGGAGAGAGGAAACACCGTTAGATCTTCACGTACATATCATTCAATTAAACTTAATGTTACTCCTCCTGTCCCACATAACACATAAATTGCGATGCATTAAACATTCTGTTTTTATTCTTAATAAGGTCAGAAAAACCTTAAATGGTCACTATTTAATCTATCATAACTGTTTCATAATAATTTTATAAAAAAATAATAATAATTTTGATCATATTAAATTAGGTCTCAAGTGTGTCATCGTAATTTATGTGAGATGGATGAAGTAGATAGTGCCATATGTTTCGGATCTAATGTTTTGATCAATTATTGTGATGTGAGAGCAATAGCCCTTTTATTAGAGTATATCTAATCCAGAACAGAAAAGATGAATTCAAAAACAATTTATCAGGGATTTATGTTTTTTCCTATAGAGAAGGCTAAATCCAGGACAAAAAATGTTAAAACCTTTTAACAAATTGCTCTGTAATTAGATGTTCTTGCTCATTTAAACTTATTTTTAAAAATTAGGAGATGAATAAATTCGTATCTTACATTTTATTATAAAGTTATCTATGACTATGTAGCAGGAATTAGCTCCATGGCTGAAAATATGTACTTTGCTAATGAACATTGCTAGGGATTGTTGATAACAGCACATTTGCTAACCCTTGTCTGGTAGATATACTTTCAACCAATCAAAGAAAGGTAGTGATCCATGGTCTCTGTATAACCAGCCAACTTCCTTTTATCTTCTCAACGAATGATGCTCAGATTAATGGATGATCTGTACGTTGTTAATATCAACGAATCTGTTATCTTTTCAACGAAAGTTGACTGGTTAACTAACGGTGGTTGTGGATCAACATCCATACACAATATTAATGCTACCAATTACATCAACAAGAGTGCTAATGATCATTATATCAAGTAGTCGACAATACCTTCTTACAAAAAAAGATTAACAAAAGTCTTATATCTTGAGAGCATTTTGAATTTTCTCAAACGAAAACATATGCTAATCATGGAAAATAATGACCTTGGTACCAACAACTTAACTATAACATCTCAAGCTAGGGAGATTCTACTATTCTAGTTAGATTCTTTTGTCAATTGCTTTTAATTATGGAGCATAGTACGCATCCCATTTTTAACCATCCCTTATTCAAGAATCCTGTTAATTACCATGCAAAGTGATTAGGTAAACATGTATAATTAACATGTCCTTAATCTACGCAGGTGGTCACTCATTGCAGGAAGGTTACCAGGAAGGACAGATAATGAAGTTAAGAACTACTGGAATTCTCATATAAGGAAGAAACTCATACGAATGGGAATCGATCCGAACAACCACAAACCCCACCAACATCTTCCGCAAACCACCACGATCACCACCTCTGAGTCGCTAAACCACGACGAGAAGAACAATGACGCTAATCCCATAAAACCTAAAGCATCAACCGTTACAAAGTCCCAACCTAACTATGACATTGTTGATGGTGGTAACGATGATGGTGAAGGAGGTGATTGCGGTGATCATGTGGCTATAAGTTGTGTCGATGACGGGATTTCATCGTTGGTCAACTTGAACCTTGACCTCACCATTGCCATGCCATGCTCACCTTCTCATAAGAGAGTCATTGCATTGTTTGAAAGTAAAAATGACACAAAGAGTAACACTAGTGGCGGTGCAAATGAGGTTGGAGCTCCTCATGATCAATCACCTACTCTTCTACTATTCGCATGAAAATTAATTAATATAGTTAATCTTTTTCCTTTTTTTTTTCTATTGATGGAAGCATAAGTATATGATCGACTGCTCTGGTACCAGGTTTAAGATCTGAAGTCTTACTGCTGATTACTCAATTCTCTCCGATAAATGTCACACCACTGGAACAGACAGGATGATGATCGCGGAGATATACTTGTGTAGAAGGATATTAACATTCTGCTCAAGTAATTTGTATAATTGCTGGATCAAATAGTAGGAGTATTGATCTGGAGCAGTCCTGTATCAGTGAGACCTTGCTGTGAATGTATAGCTGATTATTAATTGTTGATCAATTTATTTTTTATTTTGATTAGATTAACTGGGTGGTTTTGAAAATTATCATATGAGTTGATCCGCTGAAAACAAGCTTTTTAATAAGTCAAAATAAAATGTTTCTTGTCAAATATGATTTGTCATAAAATCATCAATATATATACTATATCCATAAATGTTTCATGTATTTCATGATATACAATTTTTATGGATCAAATATGACATTTTAGGAATTAACCCATCAATTAATTAATGAGATTTAATGATAATAAATTTATTAATTTGTTTGATCGAATGGATGATTCTAGGTATATATTAATAATCTGATTTTTAATACAAATTTTATTAGAGCAATTTCACATCTGTTTACGTTACTATTTTTATTCTCATTCCCACTTGCGGCGGCTTCCCATCTCCCTCCCTCTCTTTTCTGTCCGTCCCCTCACTTCCTCTCCGTGTCACATCTCCGCCTCTGCCTCTACCGCATCGTCTTGGCCCTCGACCCCAATGATCCCTCACGGACTCCTCAGGTTTATCCTAACTTTTTCTCCAGATCCTTTCAATTTTTGTTAATGTTGATTGTGTGTGAGTATGTGATAATTGTGTTTGATTATATTTGTGCGGAAGATCAGAGACGAGGGGAATCCAAGAGCGAGAGGTATAGGGAATGAGATTGATGGACGGGGAGTGAAGATGCCTTCGAGCTTTGGGTCAGTGGAGTTCAGGATACTAGAAGAAGGTAGAAGGAATCGGATTCGGAGTAAGCTTACGATATTGGATTTGGATTATTTCTTGTTTTTGGTTTGAGGTTGATATATTGGTGGTGTTGACCTGACTTGGGTTAGTGGGTGTAGGAAGATATAGTCAACACCGCTGTTTTTGTCCGCCGTTGTTGGAGAGAAGGTTACATCAAGTTAATTTGGATGAAGTTGGATTGAAAATGATGATAGTCAACCTTGTATGAAATAAGAAAAAACTTAAGTTGAAGAGCACTTGAGAGAGATATTTGGAATGATGTTTTTTTTTATGATCATTGGTGTCCTTTTATAGGACTCTTAAGAACAATCTAGATAAGTAACTATCTATAAAATTACTAGACTTTTCTCTTTTACATACTTCTTCATCAAGGACTTTCTATTCGTAAGGAACATTCTAGATGAATTAAGTTCTAGAATTCTCTAGAAGAACTTACTTACAAATTACAAATTATATATTTTTAACATCCCCTCTTAATTTGTAATTTGAAGAAGCTTCCTGAGGTAGATGAACTTCTCTGCTGGCAATGCCTTAGTGAATGTGTCAGTCAATTGCTCATTGGTAGAGACAAACTTCAGCTTTATTAGCTTGTCTTCAACCAAATCCCTGATGAAGTGATGTAGGATCTCAATATGCTTTGTCCTTGCATGAAACACAGGATTCTTCGTCATTGTAATTACAAACATATTGTCATAGTAGATTGGTGTAGGCCCCTCTTGAACATGTTGCAGGTCAGATAATATTCTTTGTAGCCATACTGCTTCACATGCTGCACTTGTAGTTGAGACATACTCGGCTTCTGCTGAAGATAGTGCGATAGTTTGCTGCTTCTTAGAAGACCAGGATATAATCTTGGATCCTAGTGCAAAGATACAACCAGAAGTGCTTTTTCGATCAACAGATCCTGCCCAAACACTGTCGCTGAAACCAACCAAGTTATACTCCTTTTCAGAAGTATACTTGATGCCATAACTCTTTGTTTCTTGAAGATATCAGAGTATACGTTTTTGCTGCGGCATAGTGAAGTTTGCTTGGAGCACTCATGAATCTTGAGAGAACACTCACTGCATAGAGTATATCAAGCCTTGTGTTGGTGAGGTAGATTAGAGATCCGACCAAGCTCCTATAAAGAGTAGGATCAACCTTATGTGCTCCATCATTTGCAAATAACTTCTCATTTAATGCAGCTGGAGTTGCTATCGGTTTGCAGTTTATCATATTATACCTTCTCAGTAAGTCTTCGCAATACTTTTCTTGGCAAATGAATATTTCTCCTTCTGATTGCTTGACTTGGATACCAAGAAAGTATTTCATCAAAGTAAGTCTTTGCAATATTATAACTTCTCAGTAAGTCTGACATCTCAAAGTCTTCCATCATTGCTTTCTTAAACTCTTGCAGCATTCTCGAGCTTGACCCATAGTAGATTATATCATTAACGTAAAGACAAACTATTAGATAGTCCATATCTTGCTTTTTAACGTACAAGGATGGTTCGCTTGGGCTCCTTTGAAATCCATGTTGTTTAAAGTGTTGATCAATCTTGCTATTCCATCCTCGAGGTCTCTGCTTTAATCCATATAGAGTTTTTCGCAGTCAATAGACTTTGTTTTCTTGGCCTTTGATATATACCCTTGCGATTGTTCAACATAGACTTCTTCTTGCAACTCAACATTTAAAAATACTGACTTGATGTTTAGTTGATAGACTCGTAATTTGAGTTGAGCTGCAAGGGTTAGGACTGTCCTTATTGTCTCCATACAAGCAACTGGTGCAAAAGTCTCATGGACATTGATACCAGGTTGCTGAGTGTAACCTTTTGCAACTAATCGAGCTTTTAGTTTCTGAACCGAGCCATCTTCATTGAATTTGGTTTTGTAGATCCATTTTAGACCGATCACTTCTTTTCCTTCTGGGAGATCGACAATCTTCCAAGTTTTATTCTTCTTTATCATAGCAATCTCTTCATCCATTGCTTTGATCCAGTCTTCATCTTTGATTATTTTCTCAAATCTTTATAGCTCATATGAGAAAAATGCAAGATCACATGAATCATAAATATCTTGAAGAGAGCGTACCTTCCTTGATGATGAATTTGAGTCGGAAGAAATTTCCTCAGCAATTGAAGTTGGACGATCCTGATCTGCTGAAGTGAATTCCTTGCTTTCATCTTGTATTATATTAGGAGTTGATGCTATTGTCCCATTTCCATGCTCCTTTTTCATCAAAGATGACATCTCTTGATATCACCAGCTTGTTGGTTTCTGGATCAAATAGTGTGAAGGCTTTTGATTCATCATTGTAACCAATGAAAATATACTTGGCTCCTTTTTCATTAAATTTTTCTTTTCTGCTAGATGCCGGAATGGAGTCTAAAGTATATTTGATGAAAGAATCTAAAGTAGTAGTCCAAAATTAGTACCAATTAAAGACTCTAAAGTGATTTACTTTGATCTTCTTTTTACTCCATGCTTCAAATGGAGTCTTGTCAGGTACTAATTTTGTTGGTGATCTATTCAGGATATAGATAGATGTGTCGACGACTTCTGCTCAGAACATGTTAGGAAGACCTTTACCCTTGAGCATGCTACGAGCCATCTCGATAATGGATCTATTTCTTTTCTTAACTACACCATTTTGTTGAGGAGTGTAGCGAGTTGTTAGTTCCTTTTTTATTCCATGAGTTTTGCAATAGTCTTGAAATTCAGTGGAAGTGAACTCTCCTTCACGATCATTTCTGAGCACCTTTAATTTGTGCCCACTTTGTTTTTCAATCAAAGCTTTAAATTCGATAAATTTTGAGAAGACCTCTGATTTCTCCTTGAGAAAATAGACACACATCATTCTGCTATAATCATCCATGAACAAGAGAAAATATCTTTTCCTATTTATCAATGGGGTCTGCATTAGACCACAAACATCCACGTGCACGAACTCTAGAGGGACTTTAGCTCTCTAAGATGTCTTTGTAAAGGGTAATCTATGCATTTTTCCATAGGTACATCCTTCACATACTTTATCTTCTCCATTTATACTTGGGAGCCCCATCACCATATGTTTCCTTTTTAACAAACTCAAGCTTCTTAAGTTTAGGTGCCCATATCTTAAGTGTCATAATAGAGAATCATCACTTTAATTCTTTATTGACATTCTCAAGGGAAAAACCTTATTTGGAAACATTTTAATTCTGACCATCAGGTTATTGTTTTTTTCTTCAATTATCAAGCATTCATTTCTCATGAATAGTTAGCTTTTCCTTTTTTAGACGAGCAATCTCTTTGAGAGTGATTGACATTTTTGCATCTAAATCTGCAAGCTTATGTGGTGTGATTGGACTTTTTGGATATTCGACATTGAGAGGTAGATGTACCTTTTGGGAAAGAATCATCTTTTTCGAATCTCCCGCTAGCTTGTTTATAATTCCCACTCCGTTACTCTTTTGAAAATTTTCTTCTTTTTTCTTCTCTTTTCTTCTTGTGTGAGAGTGTCAACTTTAACTGAAATGCTTGCTTCACCTCTTGAGAGAAAAAACGATTCATCCGTAGCTCATGTGTCTCCAAGGAAGCCATTGGTTCATGAAAGCTTAAAGTGGATAAATCCTTGGATTGCTCAATGGCGGCAACCACATGATCCCATTTTGCTGGTAGATTTCTTAGTATTTTCTCAACTATTCATTTTTCTTCAATTTTATCCCCATAACTTCTTATTTGATTGATAAGGGTGATAACTCTATTAGAAAATTATTTCATGCTTTCTCCATTTTTTCATGGATAAATTGTCAAAATCTCGCCATAAGGTCTGGAGTTTGGTAGAGATTACCTTGGAAAAGCCTTGGAACTCTGTCTTTAATATGTTCCACGCATCCTCAGATTTAACAACAACCATACTCTTTTTGCTTTGCATTATTCCATGATGCTAGTGTCATGTCATCCTCTGGTTCTTCATAGCCGCTTTCAACAAGATCCCATAGATCTTGCGAAATGAATAGTCTTCATTTGTAGACTCCAAAACTCATAGGTTTCTCCATCAAATATGGAGACAAGGTTTTGAGAATAGTTGAATAGGGATTATGAAGGTTGGGAGGTTGTTGTCATGATGATTTGTTAAAACACAAGACTAACCTGACTCTGATATCAAATTTGTTGGAGAGAAGGTTAGGATCAAGTTAATTTGGATTAACTTGGATTTATGATGATGATAGTGGAGCTTGTATGAAATAAGGAAAAATTTAAGTTGAAGAGCACTTGAGAGATATTTGGAATGATGTTTTTTTTTTGATCAATGGTGTTATATCTCATGTCTTTTTATAGGATTCTTAAGAACAATCTAGATAAATAACTATCTAGAAAATTACTTAACTTTTCTCTTTTGCATACTTCTTCATCTAGTATTTTCTATGTCTAAGGAATATCCTAGATGAACTAAGTTATAGAATTCTCTAGAACACTTACTTACAAATTATAAATTATATATTTTTAACAGCAGTAAGGACAATGTTGCATAGCTTCTTTGGCATGCGTTTGCCTTTGATACAAGGTCTGTCTTTTGTGTATTTGGCTCTAGTACTTGTCGTCATCAATTCCACGGAGATGCAGAGACTCAATGAGAATGTAAACATGTTTATGCCCTTCGTTTTTCGTTATTTTGAATTTGTTGTTTCCGGTGCCTTGTTATGATGTTCGTGCTTATTACTCCCTCCAAGTAAATTACGACACCTTACTAATGTCTCATATAAATTATGACGTTTTTAAATTTTACAAGTTTTTATCTAAATGTTTATTTTAACCTTATTTTATATCACATCATCTTCATCATCATTAATTTTTCTCTTTCTACCCACTCACAATTTTAACTATTTTTCTTTTTATCCACTCACAATTGCTATTCACCTTCTTATTCCTAAAACAAAAAGAGTATCTTTGTAAAATTCAACAAAGTCAATGTATTTTTTAATCTCCGTGTCAAGTCAACACATCGTAATTTATCTGAAACGGAGAGAGTATAATTCTTGTGGACATTTAAGAGAAAAACGATCATTTAACTAAACCTTGTGGACATCATATTTCATTGTCATGATTAGCTGTACTTGTTCATCTGAATTATATGTTTCCATAGGAAAAAAGGAAGAATGTGATTGTCGTCTGCTAAGAGCAAGTCTAATGGACTACCTATTTAGGATGGCATATGTATAATATACTAAATTGTTGATTTATTTCACTCCAATGGGAGTGTTTTCAATCGGCAAATTTTAGCTTTTGTTATATTCCTTGTTATATTTGGCAATGAAAATAGATATAGCTATTTTTCCCAAGGAGATTCATGACAAACTTCAAATAAAAGAAAAGGGAAAAAACCAATGCAAACAACATCTTCACCCTTCATCAAATGATATTAGTAAAATATAACCTTATATCATTGGAGCAATATTGTTAAATTTTTGCAAATTTACACTATTCATCAGCAAAATATAACTATACCTATGTCAAAATACCTACCACCATTGGACATGCTCTAATGCTTGGAGTAATTAGGATCACCATTTATAGCTTATAGCTGGTGAGCTGTCTCATTGTGTTAAACGAATTACAATAATGCTCCACCTTTTATCGTATGATAGTCTAACAGCCTGAAAGAGGTAAATAATCACAAATGGCAAATTGAACTGCATTGCCTTTGTTTCCTCCAAGTGTGGTATCTAGAAGTTATCTAATCCTTACAAATGTGTTTGATTGTTCTCGGTCTTGATAATTTTTTCCCTTGACAACTTTGTCGGGTGAATTTCGCGGTATTAAGTTGAACTGATTAAGTTAATACTCCCTCCGTTCGAAAATATTGAAACGTTTTGATTTTGCACGCATGTCGATGCAAATTTTAACATGCGTGCAACGACGTACAAACGTTATTTTCTGTAAATTTATCTTGAAACATCAATAATTGTATAAGTTACGTACTTCAATCTAATATATGTTGCGAGATGATCAGACGTGATTTGATATGAAAACAAGATTTGTATTCATGCGTATACAATAGTGTAATATACGTATTGTCGAAGATTAGCGCATCTTATGCTTGTTTTTTCATATCAGTTTGTGATTTTTTATTGATGTCTTGAGTTATTTGATTCGATCAAATAAGGTTGTTTGCTCTTATCTAGATGTCAACCTGAGAGAATTTTATAGGAGAGTTTGATTTTAGTTGTTAGTGTACTGGCTAGTTCCCATGAAAGTATCTGGAAGTTAGGAGTTTATTGTGTCTTTATTCCTATAAGTTTGTACTTTCATGTTCGAGTAAATTACCACAAAAATAATAGAATTTACGTTCACATTGTGTTAGTCCTCTATCTTCTATTTTTCGATATGGTATTAGACCAGGTCGTGGCAAGAGGTCACGAGTTTGATCCATGTCTCCCTCATTTAATGCCATCTATGTGGTTTATTTATGTAAATCTTATATAGCACTTGGTATGGGTTGGGCCAGTGCTGTCCATACTCCATGCTCTTATGCACTTTCTTATGAGGGGGAGTGTTAAGATATACATTTAATGGGGGCTTTTATCATTAGCTCGAGTTTTTGATAGAGTTGGTTCCTGGACATAATATCAGAACATTGTCATCACGGATAACTCAGTACATCCAGCATTGTCACCGCGGATAACTCAGTGCATCCAGTAATGAAGGAAGGGACGGTGAAGGAAGGTAACATTGTTCTTAACAATGTTTATCATGTACCTGGTTTGAAGAAAAATTTGATTTCCATTACACAGATCACAGTTTTTGGAAAATATGTCTTATTCTCCACATTTCTGGATAATGTGGAGAATATAGAAGCTGATATTCTTCTAGTTGGGAAGAAGAAGGATTCGCTATATGTCATGTCAGTGGTGGATGCATATATAGAAAAGGCGAGCCGGAATGACAGTGGTCATGTTGGCAATCAAATGCTGCAGCGAATCTCCTCCCAGAAGCTGCTTGATGGTGTCCCTGCTTTGACATTGTCCCAGAATGGTATGGTTTGTCAAGGTTGTCAGTATGGCAAATCGCATATTCCATTTCAGAATTCGCAAAATCGGAGCAAGGAGCCGTTTCAGTTGGTTTTTCTGTTTCAGTTGGTTCATGCTGATCTTACGGGGCCAACCAAAACCTCAAGTTACTCAGGTTTTCATTACATGATGGTGAGCGTTGATGATTTTTCAAGATATTCTTGGGTGTATTTCCTAAAACAGAAAACTGAGGCGCTATTGAAGTTCAAAGACTTTGTATGCACTATTAGACAGGAGGTTGGCTTGAAGATTAGATGCTTGAGAACGGATAATGGCGGGGAGTCCATGTCAGATGAGTTCCTTCCCTACTACGATGAAGAAGGGATAAACCGTCAAATGCCTTGTCCGAAAACTCCACATCAGAACGGAGTGGTTGAGAAGAAAATTGCTCATCTTTCACAAGTCAGCTTATTACGGCTTCATGATAAAGATCTCCCTCGACAACTTTGGACCGAAGCTATGAGATGTGCTTCTAATGTCATTAATTGACTGCCTTCATGGATAAGTACAAAATCTCCTTTTGAGCTGCTATATAACGTAAAACCTGATGCTACTTATTTCCGTGTATTTGGTTCCTTATGTTATGTTCATGTGTCAAAAAGCGGTCGAACTAAATTAGATCGCAAGGCAAAGAAATGTTTGTTTGTAGAATATGATACAAGTAGAAAAGGGTGTAGATGTATGGACCCAGAAACAAAGAAATATGTTACATCGCGCAATGTAGTGTTTGATGAAATATCATTGTACTTTGGAGGCCCGAGTGGAGCTCTGCAGCCTCAAGCTTCTTCGGGCAACCTTCAGTTGCTTTAATTTGATGAGATGATGAAGTTGGACTTGCCCCTTCCAGAAGATGTGCCAAGATCTAAAGAAGGCAGCAGCTTGGAGTCTTCAAGTAATATACAAGAGTCTCCTGTTCAAAGTGTACGAACATCCAAGGGTGAAGAAGCAGCCCAAGCACTTGGAGAACTATGGAGTCAAAATCAATCAGTGCTCCGTGAGCAATTGCTTCTTCGTTGGTGAAACAGATAGCCGAGAACCATTATGCTATGATGATGCAAAGGAAATTGAGGAGTGGAAAACAGCTATGCAAGAAGATTTTGATGCTCTGATCAAGAATGATACATGGGAGCTGGTGCCGAGACGAACAACATCCAACCCTGTGACGTGCAAGTGGGTCTATAAGTTGTAGAAGAAGTCAGATGGTTCAGTTGACAGATTCAAAGCTCGCTTAGTCACTCGTAGTTTTTCTCAACAATATGGATAGGATTATGAAGAAACTATCAGTCCAGTTGTGAAGATGGTGACAGTAAGATCAATCATCTCTTTGGCAGCGCACAAGGGTTGGAAACTGTGACAACTTGATGTGAAAAATGCTTTCTTTTATAGCTAGATCGAGAATTGTTCATGGAGCAACCACAAGGCTTTATCTCAAATACTTTTCATCATCATGTTTGTCGGTTGAAGAAAGCTTTATATGACTTAAAGCAAGCACCGCGTGCATGGTATGGTAAGATTGCACAATATCTTATCTTTTGCGGCTTTAAAGCTTCCGATTCAGATTCTAGCTTGTTTGTGAAGTTAGAAGCAGGTGCATGCATTGTTGTGTTGTTACATGTTGATGACATGATAATTACCGGCGATGATGATCATAGAATTTCAAACTTATGCACTGCATTATCAGTTCGATTTGAGATAAGAATCTCGGAGAAATTGGATGTTTCTTGGGGCTGGATGTTTACAGAAAGGCTGATGGTTATTTTGTTTGTCATGGGGGAGTCCAGAGCAATGTTGACTCCAATGGAGTAGAATCTGTTGAGTGCGGAGCTACTTTGTGGTGGTGAGCCCGTCAGCGAAAGCTGGTTTAAAAGGTCCTCCGGATTTGCGGGCTATTCGGTTGACCACGGAAAAAAAAAACCTCAAGTTGAGAAAAGATGAAGGAACAATGCTCAAAGATGCAAAGCAGATTAGACAGCTCGTTGGAAGTTTGATTTATCTTACAATAACAAGACCAGAGATCACTTATTCAGTTGGAGTGGTTGCTCAGTTTATGGACAAGCCACAAATTCCGCATCTTGGTGCAGCAAAAAGGATCTTACGCTATGTGAAGGAACACTTGATTATGGAGTGCATTATCACAAGAATGATGATTTTCTTTTAAGTGACTTTGTTGATGCGGATGGGACAGGAGATTACAATGATTGACGGTCCACCGCAGGGTATTGTTTCAATACTGGTTCAGCCGCAATATCATGGTGTAGCAAGAAGCAAGCAAATGTAGCTCTATCAAGCATCAAGGCAGAATATGTTGCATCGACAATGGCCACACGAGTGTGTTTGGTTAAAGCGACCCATGGGTGATATCTATGGTGAAGTTGAATATGCTGTTCCGATCAAGTGTGATAATGAAAGTGCCATAAAGCTTGCTGAAAATCCCATGATCATGCCCGTACGAAGCACATAGAGGTTCATTATCATTTTGTGCGAGAGAAGGTACTTGAGCGGAAGGTAAAGCAACAAAGCGTGCGAAGTGAAGCTCAAGTTGCTGATATGTTCACTAAAGCATTGGTGAAACATAAGTTCCAGAAGTTCAGGGAAGCACTTGGAGTAACAAGCCGTAAGTATGCACCAAGGGGGAGTGTCGAAGATTAGGGTATCTTATGCTTGCTTTTTCATATGAGTTTGTGATGTTTTTATTGATGTCTTAAGTTATTTGATTTGGTCAAATAAAGTTGTTGCTCTTATCTAGTAAGATGTCAACCTGAGAGAATTTTATGGGAGAGTTTGTTCTTAGTTGTTAGTGTACTGGCTAGTTGCCATGAAAGTAGCTGGAAGGTAGCAGTTTGTTGTGTCTTTATTCCTATCAGTTTGTACTTTCACGTTCGAGTAAATTACCACAAAAATAATAGAATTTACTTTCACATTGTGTTAGTCCTCTATCTTCTTCTATTTTTTGATATGTATATATTGCAATCAATATGGGACAGAGGGAGTATTAATTATGAAGCTGGTTACATGACTGATATGAGAACATCTTCTGCGGTGCATGGTCACTGACTTGATGAGTTTGGACGGCTACAAATTTTTTGGAAGTCAGTTGCATCAATGGCATTTTATCTGATTTTTTTTTATCAAACTCAACATGGCATGTAAGATGTTCGTTTGCTAAATTGAAAATTAGTGTTTGCTAAAAAAATTCTCATGTGGATGTTCGTTTGGAGGCTCTACCTGAATCCATTTTGTTCTTGATGCAATGACTGACTCGTATCAATCTTGCAGAAGTTTAAGCATGCAATGAGGGTGCTTCATCGGTCAGCATTTCAAGCATTGTTAGGCTTCAGGGGGCGAATGTTCTGTTTCTGTTTCTCCAGTTGTCTCAGATCGAGCTCAATGCTCGGAATTTGGCGGCTGGGAACAATGCAGCTCTCTCGGTTGTTCCTTGGCCGGTATGCATTTGAATTTCTTTTGAGATCGGTTCTTTTTCCTTCTTTTATTCATGTTGATAACACTATTCCATTGCGCCTATTACGCTCTTGGTGATTGATCATGTGATTTTTTCTGAATTTTTGATTTGATCAACATATGAATGTTAGATGTTGATGAAATGTGACCTCTAGTAAGGATGTATTGATGAGATCTTTATTTTCAGTAGCCGTGCTTCTGATAATCACGTACGTTTTCCTTTTTTTTTTTCCAGGACAGGTCCTCTCCTTTGTTTGGACAATCACTATTTCAATAGTGTGAACATGTTCGTCGAATTTACGAAGTATTTGAACTTGATCATTGTTGTCTACATCTTGTAATGGTGATCCCTCCGGTTCTTTCTACCTTCCGAATTGTTTGATGAATTCTTGGGCCTATTGTTCACACCTTGTTATGATTTGATATCTACATTTTGATTTATAATTCCATTGTTATGATTTCTTCTGATTTAGGTTATATTATGGTTATGATTATGGAATGGGAGGATTGGCTTGAAAATCATTGTTGGTCGTCAGGCTCTTGGTATGATATTTCCTGCTTTTATTGCCTTATCTTTCCTTGGTCAAGTTCTCGTCAATAAACATTCACTTATATGCTCAACTCTTGTTGTAGTTATGGAAGGATTTTTTGCCGCAAGACATTTGTTCTTCCACTGATGGTGTGATACTGGACTACAAACATAAGTTCTTCAAGATGGCAGCAGAGCTTCGACTCCCTTAACTTGAAGCTTCGAGACTGAATACTGTTAAAAATTTAATGAGGTATTTCTTTTGATATGGTGATTCCTTCATGCTTTATGATATCTTTTTTTCATTTGTTTTTAGCATGTCAATTTGATAGATAGAAGGGATTTCTAAGGATTTCTTATTTGTCAATTGAATTTATGAGTTTGTTTTCATCTTTCTAAGTTTTGCTTCATAAAAATGAAAGATTATGAAACTAAACCATACATTTGAATAGTGTATTTGATTGATTATCTTTCTTAATATGATGGTAAACCAAAAAATTTGTTGAAGAAATTTAGTTATATTAAGTTATTAACTCAAAAAAAAAAAAAAACACAATTTGTCAAGTGTCATACAAATCAAGAAAACGTGATATAAGTTGTTGGTGTACGTTATAAAAAGTCCGTGCAGAGTGTGGGTTGCAAACTAATAAGAGATAAATCTATAAATTAGAACCAAGATCAGATCATCCAAATCTGCACTTTTATCAGTAGATTTGCGAAGATATAGTTGTGTTAACCGTAATAGAAAATCTTCTTAATTGCAATTTTGACTGTAATTTAATTAGTAACTTTCATCGATTAAAGATTTTGAATTCACAAATATTATACTTCAATCTCATTCTCAAACCCCCAGCCATTCAAGAGAAATCCATCGATGATCATCACAATGAAGAGAAAGAGAGATGGATTCAAGCCCTCTCACACTGATGCTTCCACCATCACCACAACAACCTGGAAACAACAAAAACAACAGTTGGATCGATTGAACAGCTTGCCCCGATTCTATTCTCGAGCACATCTTCTCATTTCTCCCAACTATCAAGGCGGCGTATACAACAATCTTGTCTTAAATAATAAGAATTATGAAATCAATTAAATTACTAAGCTATGTATTTCTAATGTGGTTGTAAACTAGGTTCTGTGACATGTGATGTTCGGTCCACAATCTTGATATCGATAAGCGTGATTTATATCCATGCAATCGCTCAACGGATCCTGATCCGACAAAGTTATGGTTCTGCTTGTCGGGTTTTGTTAACTGTGTACTCTTCCTTCATAGGAGACCGACCCTCGAAGAACTCACTTAAGTTGTATTATGAGATTGAGAAGTATGGAATGCTTGAAGGGAATATATGATATGGTGTTAGAAGATGTCATGCATGGATGCAGACTGTTGTTGCTTGGAAAAGAAAGAATGTTTATTTGGGATTCCCTGCCGAGGAGTCGTGCTTGATGAGCACTTTGCTTCGTCGTGTATGGACATGTGATTCTATTGTTGAGCTCACGATCCACCTCTGTACCTTTCTGCCTCTTGACGGAGGATCAATTAACATGAAGTCGTTGAGGGTTTTGTAGCTGATAAATATAGGCTTTGATGAGAACACATTCCGTCATATGATCGAAGGGTGCCCTGTTCTTGAAGTATTGTATATAGATGATGCTAGTCTCAGAAGTGTGAGTTTCAGTTCCTTGAAGATTCCAAAATTGAGTGTTTGATAGATGTAGAAGATTATCTTGAAGAAGAAACTTTTACTGTCGTTTGTCCCAACTTGAGTTATCTGTATTTCTATGGTTGTACAAAGTACTCTTTCGTCTCTTCATTGCGCCGAGCTGGTGGTCAAGTTTGATGGCTTTGATAGTTTCAGCAATGTTGTGGCAATGCTTGGACATGTCCGTACATTGATGTTATCCAAATCATTTCTCGGGGTATTATGATTTCCTTCTCCTTTTTTTCCATTTTTGAATACAGTTCTCAATTATGACTTCTGCTTTCGTGATGTGGTAACAAAGCCTACAAGACCTGATATAAAATATCAAAGTTTGTTTACTAGTAATTTACTCCTGTGAAAGAAAATTAGTCATCTTGAAGTTTAGATTTCCTGTTTATATGTTGTCCTCGCATATTTGCAAGTACCAGTAAATGTGAAATAGCTTGGTATTATTTCATTTGGAGAAATATGGTTAGCTATATTCCACTATTCATCCTTGCATAGTTATAACTATATGTCTTGAACAATTCCAGATGTTCGCTCTTGCTATGTTGAAGCAGCTTTCTTGCAAAACCAACTCCTCGAAGCATATTGTAGTCCATACTTCTAGCAATTATCTCGAGGGGCTATACAAATTGCTAAGGTGTTCAGTTTATCTGGAGGAACTTACCATAAACCTCGGCAACAAGACTGGAGTAATGATCGATTGCCAGAGGTAGGCTATTGCTTGTTTGTGTGATTAAATCTTTTCATCTCATTTATCGTCTCATATTAAGCACAAACTGTTCTCTTCTTGTCTCCAGGATGTCCACAACGAGCTTCAAGATTTTATGTCAGACAACTTCGATAACTTGAATTCTGAAGATGGCTGTCAGACATGCTTGAGAACCCACCTCAAGAAAATCACCATTTGCGGTTATATCAAGAACACACACGATCTAGTGCCCTACATAGCCAAGATTTTTCTGCTAAGTGCCTCGGTGCTTGATGAATTTACTATTATGAAGAAAGCTGTATATGACGAGGATGAACTAACAAAAGGCGAATTACTAACTCTTCCAATGGTAGCTCCTCCGTTGAATAGGAGTCATTATCGAGCTTCAACGTCGCTAAGTAGGTTCGTTCTCCATTCTTAACGCCTTTGAAAAGTTACATGGCCGAGAGCACCATCGCTTGTGTCTTCTCTTCTCGTCGAACCACCAGGACCATGCAAGCACCATCGTCCTTTACTATGCACATGGCACTAGCAAAGGGGATCGGGGACGCCTTCGTCTTGTCAAGGAAGTCTAACCCAAGCACAAGTGGGTAATCATTCATTGGAACAACCAAAAGATCAATCGTTCCCTTCCATTCTCTATGCGAAATCGCACATCATGCGCAACGCCATAGATGAATTTGGCCTCCGAATTTACCATCTTGAATATCCTTTCTCATCTACAACCCGAAGTTCAAATCTCTTCGCCTCCTCCAATGAGACGAAGTTATGTGTCGTCCCGGTGTCAACCAAGGCACGAGTTATGTACGGTCTAACCATTGCTTCGACGTATATCAACCCCTTAAATAAAGACTTTGCCTTCATTGTCTTCACAACGTTGAGCATCCTCAAAAAGCCATTTCTTGCACGGGTTTCTCCTCCAGTAGAGAAACTATCGCCAAGAGGGTCTTCTTCTTTAAACACTTTCCAACAAAGTAAGGACCGTCACACAAGTAACACTTCACCTCCGGCTTGGATTTCTCCGCGTCCTTGGAGTTGCTCTTGTTCCATCCTCCTTTGTCTCTTTTACTCGAACTCCCCTTGCTTGGAAAATTCGATGTGATTGCTTTGCTTCTTTCTCCCTTCTCTCCTCCACCTTTCTCAAAGTAACGCTTCGATTCTTTGGGTTTTGAAGAGTCACTCTTCTTGAACTCAATGAATGACTCTACCGTCGCTATGGTCACAAAAAGAGATTGCACTCCACGTCTTTGCAACTCTTGTTACGTCCAAGGTTGAAGTCCATCCATGAAGTAGATGAGTTTGTCTTCTTCTTCATGTTCTATAAAGCTTGCACTCCACCATATGGCCGTCGTATCGGAGAGAAAGAGCGCTGACGTCTTGACTTTCATCTCTTCATTCTCTATGCCCAAGTGATCAAAGTATTTATCCATGTTGAAAAAGAAAAGTGTCAAGCTCCTTCGCATCTTATTTTTCTGAGAAGGCCCTTAGCTTAGGGCGTCAATACGTGGTCCCTTCCCAAAGTTACTAGCGTCTCTATTTGGTATGGTCGTTTTGCATAGCGAAACATCCTCCCTCATGGCCTTCAACTCCTCTTGAAGAGAAGTCTCCACTGTGTGAATATCGTCAACTTGCACTTGGAACTCCTTGCGAAGTTTGTCCATGAATGAATTGAGGACGCCTTGCAATTCACCTTTGAATTCATCTTCCCAAGCATCAATGGTCTCATTGCTTGACACATCATCCTCCAACCTCACCACCATTTTTTTCCACGATGTTAGGACATCCTTCGATTTTGTCCTCCCTTTGCATATGGTGACATTCTCAGTCATGTTGTTTTGATCCGTCATTCTCAACAATCTCAGTCGTGTTGTTTTGATCCGCCATTCTCTTCTTACTTGAACCTCACGGGTTAGATTCTTACAACCCGTACAGCACTCAAATTACTCACATCTTCTTTCGAGTTTAGCCTAATTCCAATGCCACAAGACAAAAAGTAAAGACACCAAAAGAGAATGGAAACTTGAAAAGTAATAAGAAGAGTAAATCTCAAGAGAAAGATTATTTTATATTGAAATTAGTGGTTTGACAAATGAGCCAATACCCCTTTATGTACGAGTTTTCCTCCAAAATCAATGGTGGAGATCAAAACAATCTAACGGTTTATATCTACATGTAGATTTTTTCTACTAACTCGTCCAAGATAAGTTTTCATGACTTTCTAAATTTTTACATCTCTAGCATAAATCTTTATGATTTTCTAAGATAAATCTTAATATTAAAATATGATTATATAAAAAATATGATTATATAAAAATTATAACTTCTTACATGATCTTTCATCAAATTTAAAAAAAACTTACCGAATTAAATCATCCATGACAACTTCTCAATCCCTCCCCCCTCTTCCCCTCTCCACATCCCGCTCAATTTTCCTCTCATCATCACACCCTTTTTCACCATATTCACGATTCTGCCACTGATCAAAACCCTAGCCACGCACTTCTCTTTCCAATGCACCTCAATTTCCCCCCAATTCACGAAACCCTAACCCTAACCTAGCGGCAGCGGCAATCGATTTGGGGATCCATCCATGGCGGAGCATCGAAACGGAAACGGCCAGCAATCGAGCTCGAAACCAAGCGGCGGAGGCGGTGGTGGTGGTGGTAGTGGTGTTGGAGTGTCGTATCAGATTGATTTGGAGAATTTTGCGAAGAGATTAGAGGCGTTGTACGGGAACTGGAAGGAAAACAAAGGGGAATTATGGGGAAATTGCGAAGCATTTGCGGTGGCGACGCCGCCGGCAAGCGAGGATTTGAGGTATTTGAAGAGTTCGGCGTTGAATATTTGGTTGTTGGGGTACGAGTTTCCGGAGACGATAATGGTGTTCTCGAGGAAGCAGTTGCATTTTCTGTGCAGTGCGAAGAAGTCGTCGTTGATTGAGGTGGTTAGGAAGTCGGCAAAGGAGGCGGTGGGGGCAGAGGTTGTGATTCATGTGAAGGGGAAAGGAGAGGACGGGAGTGTTCAGATGGATGCGGTTTTGAGGGCAGTGAGGGAAGGGAAGGGTTCGGTGTTGGGGTACCTTGCTAAGGAGGCGCCCATGGGGGCGTTGTTGGAGCTTTGGAGTGGGAAGATTAAGGATTGTGGGATGGAGGTGGTGGATGTGACGAATGGGTTGTCGGATTTGTTTGCCGTGAAGGATGTGGAGGAACAGAAGAATGTGAGAAAGGCTGCGTTCTTGACTGCTTCTGTGATGAAGAATTTTGTGGTTCCGAAGCTGGAACAGGTGATTGATGAGGAGCAGAAGGTGAGTCATTCGGCGTTGATGGATGAGACCGAGAAGACAGTGCTTCAGCCTGCTAGGGTTAAGGCGAAGTTGAGGCCCGAGAATGTGGATATATGTTACCCTCCGATATTTCAGAGCGGTGGGCAGTTTGATTTGAGGTCGAGTGCTACTAGCAATGATGAGAATCTGTATTATGAGTCGGCTAGAGTGATTATTTGTGCGGTTGGATCGAGATACAATAGCTATTGTTCGAATATTGCTAGGACTTTCTTGATTGATGCCAATACTCTTCAGAGCAAGGCGTATGAGGTCCTGCTCAAGGCTCAGGACGCTGCGATTGCTGCCCTGAAGCCAGGGGAGAAAGTGAGCTCGGTGTATCAAGCGGTTCTCTCTGTGGTTGAGAGAGATGCGCCGGAGTTGGTGCTCAACTTGACGAAATCTGCTGGGACGGGAATAGGGCTTGAGTTTCGTGAGTCGGGACTGACTCTGAATGCTAAGAATGATCGGGTGATGAAACAGGGGATGATTTTCAATGTTTCACTTGGGTTTCAGAACTTGCAGAGTCCTCAGAATAGTAGCTCGAAGGGCCAGAACTTTTCCCTGTTGTTAGCTGACACTGTTGTTCTGGGACCAAACGGGCCGGACGTATGTACTAATATCAGCTCCAAGGCTGTGAAGGATGTTGCTTATTCATTCAATGAGGATGAAGAAGAGGAGGAACGCCCAAAGGTGAGCAATCAAACTGCTATGTTTTACGTTTGGTTTGATATCGTATGCAAGTGCGCTATTCCACTGGTTAAAATGTGTATGATAGCTTTTATTTTAAGCTTGGGCAGCAGTATGGAGCCCTTAAACCCTAAATAAGAACAATCCTTGCTAGCATTCCTTTGAGTGAAAATTGATTTTAACTTGTAACAACTCCTCGTATCATGCTTAGAAAGCAGCTGGACGCTCTGCATATTAATCTATGGTAGCGGCTTGTGTTGGTAGGGAAAAATCCTTTATCAAGTGAGCAACGGCAAGGCTATGTGTCTGATTTTTTTTAACAATCCTGTGTCCTGCATTGTGCCTTTTGCTTTAGTTTATGCCTTTTAACATATGGTTATATTGGTGCTTGGTCCGGTATGGTTGACTACTGAAAATCGATTTGGAATTTTCTATTCTATTGATACCAATCTAAAACATCTCAATGTGCTTTCACAGTTCTGTTCGCTTCCTCGAGCTTATCTTTCATATAAGCATGCAAAGAATGGCTGCCATTTTAAACTTCATGCTTGGAATTTTGGGGCCAATCTCGGTCCTTTCTGTTGGGAACTGATCTGGCAACTAGCATATATGGATAGTGTTTCTGTCATTTTCCTCCTTGTCTTGCACTCTTGCTATATGTTTCCTTTTGTTACTTGCTTTTTATCAGGTAAAACAGGAGACAAGTCGCATTGATGCTTTGATGTCTAAGACAACTCTTCGGTCGGATCATTCGGAGCACAACAAGGAAGAGGCTAGGAGGTTGCACCAAGCTGAACTTGCACGTCAAAAGAATGAAGAGACTGCTAGGCGGCTTGCTGGTGGATCTGGAAATGGTGACAGCCGCTCAGTATCGAGGCCTTCATCTGAATTGGTTGCCTACAAGAATGTGAATGACCTCCCCTTTCCAAAGGCAGATCTGATGATTCAGATAGATCAGAAGAACGAAGCCATCCTCTTGCCAATTTACGGAAGCATGGTTCCTTTCCATGTGTCTACCGTTAAAACCGTCAGCAATCAATCAGATACCAATCGGAATTCTTATATAAGGATCATCTTCAACATTCCAGGAACCGCTTTTAGTCCTCATGATGCCAATAGCTTGAAGCACCAAGGGTCGATATATTTGAAGGAAGTTTCCTTTCGATCGAAAGACTCAAGGCACATCAATGAAATAGTAGCACAAATAAAGACTCTGAGGAGGCA
>LIEC01006111.1:0-33730 GCA_001925005.1 Drosera capensis
AATCATACTCCCCTCCGCTTCCATTGGTGCTCCCACTGTGATCATCTGAGTCGTAAATGTTCTTGAAGCGACCATTTACATGAAGGGGTGGTGCTGAGGATGTAGGTGACGGCTCTAGGGTGTGAAATGTACCCAAAACTGGATTATAAGCACTCGTTGGAACACCACTAGTTGCACTTACAATTGCAGAAGCCTTGGAAGAAACCTTCTGTTCTTTTCCTGCCCTTTTGTCCTTTGACTTGGATTTGGTAGACATTTTTTCCGGCGAGTATGTATTCCTGCGATGCAAACATGGAACTGTTCAATAATTGCTGATGATCAACGCATCATGACACTACCACTAAAGCGCCTAATTGCAAGATGGATTACAGCCAATAGAGCATAAGAAGAGTAAAAGAATCATAATCATATCAAATAAGACATCCACTCACATGAATTTGAAGAAAGCAAATAAAATTAAATTTGTTAAGGGAACTAGTGAGAGAAAGTAATAGAAAACAGAATTATCTCCACATTGAGAAACAAGGTTCACCAAACTACCCTAACGCCATTCCTAGCAAACCTTTCCTATAAAACCAAGATCCACCCAAGCCGGTGGATGCTTTTTCCGCAAATGTTCTCAAGATATCGCATACCTACATATTATTACTGTATCGATTAATTGCCTAATCACAGCAGTCGCCTAGTACCTCGAAGATGGTAAGATTCCCATAGGCTGTCTAATTCTTTTAGAACACAGTTACATCATCAATGAAACAAAACCAAAACTTTCAAACGGTAATAACCCACGATCTGTATTATAATTCCTTGCGCTGCTGCACTCCTTAAAACCTAAAAAAAATACAAACGGGAAGATATTTGAAAAAGGATGCCACCTCGACTTCTCAGAACACCAGATTCCAAAACCCAAAAGACGTATCAATCTGATCTTATATTTTTTCCCAGCACACAAAATAATGTTTAATCGTCCATTAGCATTCCAATCTCAATCCCCGATAACAATCGAAATCCAACACACATATATAGACCAATTGATCCCATTTCATTTCAAGGCCAACCGACAAATCCAACTTTTGACCAAGGACGAATCCTCAACCGCCTAACGAACCTCGAAATCCATCTCTGATAGGATCAACACCTTAAACACAAAACAAACCCAATCCGAAAGAAAGCACAAATCCACGTCGAAACCCTAATCTCAAACCTCAACCCCGAGATTCGCCCCAACCATCATCAGATTCCAATCCAAAAAAAACCATTCGCAATCAACAATCATGATACAAAACAATCAATCAACCAATCATTTAAACAAATCCGAACAGATCACGAATCGAGACAAGGGCAAGGAATTCTGCGAAAGAAGGGCAGAATCGAGAGAGAAATCGATTAAGCGCGATGAGGAAAAGGACAATCGAACCTAATAAGAAGAGATGGAATCGAGTGATAGGATCGGGCGAGGGCGGGAGAGATCGGAGATTTGGGGGAAATTTTCGATTCGGCGATAGAGGAGATGAGAGGATGCGAATGGGGAGAAACGATGAGATTTGCGAGAGAGGCTGAAACCGAATCGACGAATTAGGGTTTTTTACGAATCCGATAATATGGACACATAATTGTTAGATTAAGGGAAGTTGTGATCACAGAGACTCCAAAATAAAGATAAAATAAGAATTATTTTTTTTTATTTTTTTTCAAAAAGAGAAAATTTTAATAATGTGAAAATGCGATAATTTTTTTATATAAACGAATCTGACAAATTTTGCTAGTGAATAAAATCATAATGAAAATTTATGAAAAAAGTTTATAAAAATGAAAAAAATTATAATAATGGTTATAGTACATTATTTGTTTCTAGATAAATAATTAATCAAAATGGATTTGAAATATCAAGCACTCGAATTTTGATCTTATCAAATCCCAATAAAATTTTATATATTATATTTTCATAAAACTTATCTATTAAACAACATTTTAAATCAATTATAATTTTTTAAATATTACTTACTAATGATATTTTTATCTCATTCTATTAACTTTACAACGATAAAACCAAAATCACCAAATATATCACAACAATACAAAATTTCGATGTTTGAAAATGAGAAAATATAAAGAGAAAAAAAATAGTCTAAAGATATCATTTAAATAGATTTATAATATGTGTATCACCATCGTGAAATATGAAATATTTTTTAAAAAAGCAAAAAAGAAAATGATATGCACGGCCTAAAAAATAAGAAGGTTTATTCATCAAAATAAATAAAGACATTTTGTATAGTGAATTCTTAAGATATTCACAGTAAATTTTTAAAATTTTCTCTCATCTTTTTATTATTCATTAGATTTTATTACATCCTATTTCATCTAAAAAATACAATATGTTATAATAATACTCTATTTTTATGGATATATTATTTCTTATTTCTTATTTTTTACATCATATTACCCTTGTGAACGTGGAAAAAAATTATGAATTAGGAGAAAGAGAGAAAAATTAATGATTATAGATATGATGTGATATAAAAAGAAATTTTTTTGGAGTTTATTAAATATCAAATTTACTATTTATTGAGAATATTCATATTTATATTTAGTAATGTGTCTTAATTTATTTAAGATAGATAGAATATTACTTCATCTGTACATAAAAATTATAACACTTATTTTATTTGGATGTTACACAAAAATTATAATGATTAATAACATCAAATCAATCACAATACATCAACTAACGATTTTTGTTATAATAAATTATATTTTTAATATTATTTAATAGAAATTTAATATATATATTATTTTTTTTATTCGAATCAAAATATTATAATTTTCACGAAACAAATAATAAAATTTTTTATATAAGTTTTTTATTTTAAAAAAATATGATGTGAATATTCTTCTTTTCCTCTTTTTCTCTTTCAATTAAAAATCAGAAAAGTAAACGTGAACGCCACCTCAAACCGTGTGCGATATACGCTCATATCTTCAACTTCCCCCTCTAATCATCACAAGCTGTGAAACACAAATCGCGGCCACACACGTGTACGGTCAGAGATCTTGTCGTCGCTGCGCCGATCGTTCTAGAGAGAGAAACCGAACAGCACGGGTTCGAAGAGAGAGAAAATCGCGTCGGCGAATTCTTCTTCCTCGTCGTTGGCGGACGATTAGACTAGACAACTCAACTATTACGTTCGCAAGGGGCAAACGTTTAGACCCGATCCGTTCTCAATTAAGACCAAAGGGAACCTTATATTCATTGCATCGGACAGTGATGTTGAGAGGTCGGACATAATAGCATCCTTCGACAGATAGTTCGTCATCCAAACGAAAATGTGATGATTTTAGGCGCTTGGGCAATCATCTGACTTATTCTTTCGGGGGAAGTTTTTTCAGGCATGGTATAAAAAGGAGCATTTGGAAATCTCAATGTATGGTTGACTCATTCGTTGGAGAAATCCCTTCTGTGGCCGGAAAAAGGAAAGACTTGTCCGAAATCTCACTTATAAGGATCTTCCATTTTCGCTTGAAAAATAGAGAATTCGACCGAAGATTTGTGTGTATTGGTTGGGATTTGAGATTTTCGGTGGTGATTTCGTTGGAGTGGTTAGGGTTTTGGATTGACGGCATGAGGAAGAGACTGGGTACTCGGTTCCCGGCGGTGAGTTTTCGTTGTGATCGTTTTCATCTTCGGTGTTGCTGTTGATGTTTTGGTTCGATGATTTGAGTATTTTTTAATTGTTTTTGTTGACTGAGATGTTTCGTGTTTGTTTTAGTGTTCTGTTTTTGTTTTCTTGCAGTAATATGTCTTTTTGTTTTATATGTTTGCAAGGATTTATAATAATTGGTCTGAGTGCCATTGTATTTGGGGTTTCCAACAGGATAGTGTTGACAGAAGTTTGTAAAATCTGGCTACATGTTTTCGATGAGATGCTCGATGCTCGATGTTGTAACTGTCGATATGGATATGGTGCTGAACTATAAAGTCCATTGTGTGTATGGATGCCCATTGTTTTGAACTCGGTTAAATGAACGTTCCGATATTCTCGTTAGGAAACGAGTGATATACATGGACAACTAACTCAGAAAGGGATCTAGATGGTTAATCTAAACTATAATAGTAGTTCATTGCCTTTTGGCGTGCAATAAATTAACTTTGCTATGCAGGTTTCATATATCCTGTTAGAACCCACAAGAGTTGGCATTGATATTGTCGTGCATAACCCATCAATAAAATTAAATTGTCGTGCCAATTTATATTGCTTCTGCACAGAATATGTTCCATCATAAGGTATATCACAAACCTTCTTGTCTATGGTAGCAAATGTTATGTTGGTGATATGTGGGAGTTTTAATGTCGTTTTGTTATAAACTCTTTGCAATATCTAGATTGTAGTCTCCACGGCATTCATTATTTTTGTCCCTGATGGCACAATACCGGTTATCCAGATCACATCACGTGAGTGGGCAGCTTGTCGTATTATGTCATTTTACAAAACCTGGTTACCTTATATTCTCTTCACCAATTGAAGCTTGATGGCTGTTTGCGTTCAGTTTTTCTGATAGTCTGCACTGACCTTAATCTTATGAGAGCAACTCCTTGTTTTATCTTCCCAATTTTATGAATATTTTCTGCTTCTTTTAAATGTCCCTGTATCAAGCTACTTCCTCTTGTTATAGGCCCGTATCAAGAAGATAATGCAGACTGATGAAGACGTTGGGAAAATGGCTATGGCGGTTCCTGCGTTAGTCTGTAAGTGGAGCATAATGCATGTTTCTTGTTATTTGTTCACTTGGTAAATCGTAATTCTGTGATGTCCTGACAGTTTCCTCGCCTTCTAAATCATGCAGCCAAAGCTTTGGAATTGTTTCTTCATGATCTCTGTCGTCAAACCCATGAAGTTACCTTGCAAAGAGGTGCCAAGACAATAAATTCGGTGCATCTGTATGTGACTGATTTATTTCTTTCTGCCAATCGAACATGTATAAACGTTTTTAAGAACGGTTTGGCATTTAAAAAGAATACAAAGATTTGTGCTGATACACCTTTTAGCTTCCCATTATTGGGTTACGAGCCACCGACTTGCAACGATATTTCTTTTGTTTTTGTTTCCACCTTTTAGGTTCTGGGTAGATGATGTTTACTTTACAGATTCCTTGCAGCATATAGTCTTTTTGAAGAGGGCAGTTTGTTGAAATCATAAGCATTTTTATGCCAGTTGTTTTGGTAGAGTTAAGCTAACAAAAGATAACATTTTGATCGTCCCAGAAAACAACGTGTGCAGAACTTCAACGAGTTTGATTTCCTGAGGGAAACTGTGAGCAGAGTTCCGGATTTGGGCCTTTCAAATGGAGGGGAACTGTGAGCAGAGTTCCGGATTTCTGTTGTTTATGATCTTTAATTTATGTTTTTTTCTTTCATCACCTGTTCTTTTCAATAATTTGAATTGCATAACACTGGAGAATTTTCCTGAGGTTTCGGATTCACTAGATACATATCTACATTGAGGCATGAATGGAACCTGGCATTACCTTTCGTTGTTTTCTTGATGTCTATTTTGATAAAATGCATTCTAGCGCTCTTCTTGATGTCAACATTTGCTCATTTTCGCTCCATGTTTTAATATGGTGCTTGCCATACTAGTACAAGCGGGAGGGGACGTGGCAGAGGTGCTGGTAGAGGTCGTGGTCGAGGCAACCGAATCGGTGAGAACGGAATGGACCTTGAACATGAGTATGGGGAAGGCAGTCCAGAGTTACGTAGTCCACGAGCCAATCTGGAGGATGGTGCCGCCATCTTGGAGTCCAGCAACAACACATTAGTGAGTAGGGAGGCAGAACCGGTAGCTCTAAATGACTTTGATCTGAATGTAAATTGGGAACAAAACGAGGGTGTGGAGTCAATGTCCACTGCTGTCCTTCCAAGCACCGTGGCGAAATCGGCTTCTGACATTGCACAACATGAATTCCAAGGTTGGCCTCTGAGCGACATAGAGGGCATGACAGTTGATTCTAATCATTTTGCCAGCTTCAGCTATCGTATAGGTGAAGGTGAAGAGGACGTAATACAGACGATTATGATGAGGAAAGATGACCAGGTAAACCTAGTAGGATTGCTTGTGGTTTTTCTTAGTGGTTGTCCCTTGGGCATACTGATTACGTAATGATCTAGAAGTTTATGTTTAACTGTTTTTGATAGTTTATACTCTGTAGTCATTACTTTCTAAACTCAACGGAAAATATTTAGATTCAGATTGTTATTTACAGGTTTTGATTAGTTCGCCTTTCCACTGTTTTGTAAATTGCTTCATGTCAACTAAATTGGTCATTGTTTGGTGCCTATGAGTGTACCCCTTACTCGAATGTTTATATTCTTTCACATACTGACCTTCGAGTCTGATTTATTTTTCGACTGTTTCAAAGCAGCCGAGAATTTAACAGTTTGTGCTGCAAATGGCTGTAGATTGCAAGAGTTGACAGTTTGGCCGTGCATTTTGGTATATGCTCCTTGCAGCCGAATGTCGTAAGGTCGGCTGCTGAGAGAACTTGACTACACTCTTGTGTGCATGACTGGATGATCCACAGCTGAAGACAATGAACTGATGAAGTTACAATGATAGCTTCACCATTAGTTTTAATGGTGTGTCTCCAGCCAAATATTTCAACTTAACAGGAGCCGATGAGTTTTATTTGTAAAGATATAGACTCCAGTTACATATATATTAAAGTTTTATTTGTAAAGATATAGACTCCAGTTACATATATAGTAAGGTTATGTTTCTGCTGCATCATCATGCCATATTGCAGTATGTTCATCACCTGAAGGAAACAAAAACACTATTCACATGAGAGCATTGCATATTGGAAAAAATGGTGCACAAATGTGAATTGCCAATCACTCAACGCTTACAGGACGCTTCCGTTCAACTAAACTTCAAAACAGAGGTATATTTTTCATCTTTGGCAACACATGTCCATTTAAACCAAATTTCCCTCGAACCAACAGCAAGCCTGACCATGTACATGCGTACCCAATATGAGAACTCAATATTTACCTTAACCATCAGATCCATAGGCGGCCGCGGCATCCTCAATGTGCTTGAACTCCATAACCTCCTTGAAGTCGATCCATGGCTGCTCCCAAATTTTTGCTTCATAAATTTTGGTCTTGCCCCCATCTGTCGCCTCGAGCGTGATATAGTACATGCTACCCGCTACCACTTGTTCCTTAGCGTTCACAACCCTCTTGAATTCAAGCAGAGCGTTCTGTCAAAAACGACAACTGTATTAACATCTCTTCTCCATCGAAGTAAAAGGAACCCCGATAGTATTCAGTTAAAGCAACCCCAAGCAATGTAAAAATATGGATCTTATACACTCAAACAAGCATCCTTTTACAACCAAGGGGTAAATCGATACGGTGAAGTACCTCGACTACAAGCATGATCAGCGCTTGCTGTGTTTCGTAATTCCCGCGGTGGCTTTATAGGTAATTCGGGGTTATTATACTATGCAACTATCCCTATTTTTTAGCAGTATTCTTTAACGCTCTTCAATTCCGATCTCAAGAACAACAAATAGTTCAAAAAAATAAAAATAAAATTCTTTTCCAAACAAAAGCGAAGCAACTAATTTCATGGGAATCGGAATTGAAAATCACAGATCGAAATCAGACCTGCTTGGTGTTGTGTTGATCAATGGCGAATCTCGCAAGCCCTTCGATCTCGAGGTTATTCTCGAAACCACGAACCTGCGTAATCCCTCCGCACAACGGTGGCATTTCATCGGGTTCCATTTCCGCTACAGCAATGTCGGAAAATGATGGTGGAAGATCAAGTGATTCGATGCTTGGAATTTATAGGTGAGTGGGAACTTGATCACGTACACATGTATCACAAAAAGTTTTTTACCATTATGTATCACAAAAAGTTGGGACAACTGTTATCACATAAGAAAAATCATAACTGTTTGATTATGATATGTGTGTTAAGAAAGAAATAAGCGTTGAAAATGAGAGTTAGGAACTCTATAGGGCGTAGGACAAGACTGTGTTTGATTGCATTTTTTGTTTCGTTGGACGGACTATTACGACATTCTCAATTGATCATCATTAGTTTATGTGATAACTATTTCGATGATAATTATTTCGATGTATATTGCGAATATTCCTAAAACAGTTTGGTGCAACGTGTTGATTAAGTTCAGGGGCTAGGAAGTTTAGGTTGTGATACCCGTGATAAATGTTAGTAAGTACTTGGATCACTGTTATCTGACTTGGATAATGGGCAACATTTAATTCGAAGATAATACCACCAACCTATACAAATCGTAGCACGATGATTGTGTACATAATTTTGGCCCGGAGCCCGAGACGATTAAATGGGCCGCGCAACGCATTTTGTCTGAAGTCTGAACCCACAATTAGAAGGCCAAAAATTCCAGACCTATTCATTCAAACCACACTTTGCTCGAACTCGCTCCCCGCCATCGCTGTACAACGCCGAAGCCCTAGATTCGATTCTCCGCTCCCTAATCCATCTCGATGGCCGATCTACATGCGCTGCGGCGGTTGTGCAAGTGCTCTCCTTCGCTGTTCAGTGTAATGATCTTTTCCACCGCTCGAGTTATTGTGTTGTTGGTTAGTTATGAGATTTGGAAATGGTGGTAATGAAATTGACGATGCCGAGTTTGGTTTC
The DNA here is from genome assembly GCA_001925005.1 of Drosera capensis. Lineage (NCBI taxonomy): Eukaryota > Viridiplantae > Streptophyta > Magnoliopsida > Caryophyllales > Droseraceae > Drosera > Drosera capensis. The sequence continues at coordinate 8,691 of LIEC01006111.1, forward strand.
AGGACCTTATTGTTTGTTAATGCTTTGCCTAACGTATTAATTTTTGTATTGTGTTTTTGTGACAGTTTGAGGTGGGATACAATAGAATGTAGAAACAAGGTCTTCCAGTGCAGCTACATATGATATCACGATTACCTCATACATGGATTGGCGTACGATTACTTGGCTGCTTAGCAAAGCGCTGAGGCACTCTCAATTCTTATTTTTACGAGGTTGGTATTTGATCTCTTTCCTTGTTGTTTATTGCAATTGGCTGCATTATTGGAGATATCCACATTCTTTGCTATTCCCAAGTTTCATTTTGTTTTTAATGGCCATGCATCATGATTATCATTCATCTCTAGAACATGTATTTATTTATTTATTTTTAATTGCTTTAGCTCTACAAAATCTAGATTTCATGGATACTGAAAGCATCTTATGCGTGGTACACATAATTTCCCCATGTTAATGAGTTAATCTGTCTAACTGGTCCTAATCTTTCCGTTACACTTCAGTTTTTGGATTCTTCGGAAAATCTCGTTTGAGTGGTGGCAATTGGTTTGCGGTCAATCTTAACAATATCGACAGGCAGTTCATATAGGAATTGACACAATCTAAGTGAGGACTTGTTGAGCAGTTGTTTAGTTTTGGAAATTTTTGCTGAAGAATTGTATGCCCTTTAATTTCTGGAAGATGTAGACAGACCGTGTAAGCTATTTTGTCAGTTATAAGATGACTTTCTCTCGAACTTTATGATTATACCTTAGGGATATGTCAGGTGCCTTGGAAGAGGGTACTATAATGTTTCCTTTCTATTTCTTAAATACACATTGTAGTGTCAACTCTGTCGTTCGCGAATTAGGTTTTAGGAAAATATTCAATTCTGTTGTTTATGTAATTGCCATTACAATTTTGATCGAATAATTGAGACAGCTTGAGTAATTTAAGCGGGCAGTCGCATTATTCGGGTACATAGTTTTCTGAGGAAGATGGCAAAGGGCAAGGCCATCGTATTGAGTGACTTGGAAGAAAGACAGATGCTGTGATGCAAGAACCATTTTTGTTTGGGATCAAGTAGGCTATCGTTGACATGCTTCAACTACAATTCGTTTTAACACAGTTCATATTTGGAAATTTGTCGACCAAAAGTGCTAATTGCAGTCTCTTTCTCACCATCGGTATATCGTCCTAGGGAATTGCAGTCTCTTTCTCACCATCGGTATATCATCCTAGGGAATTGCACTCTTTGGTGTATGGACTTGGGATACCTATGACCAAATTTAGAGCTTCTTAAGGGGAATTTTTTCACTGTAGTGTAGAACAAGTGAGCATTCTTAGCAATTGTTATCTTAAGATGAATTCTCAAATCATTCTTGACAGCCTACAACTAACTTTCAATATTACCCTTTTAAATCTTCGAGCTAAAGTGCTGCATTTTTTTCTAACTAAAAGTCCGCTCGTGCATCCTTGCAAATCTTGACGTAAGTGCCTATGTTGCGGATGCCAACACTTCAGTCATGCTGATTATTGCAAGTTTTTTTTTTCCGATGTGTTCGGCATACTTGATTCTGAATATCCATAAGGAAAAAGTTCACCAGATTTGGGTTGGAACATGCTAGTTTGGTTTCATACGTAGGGGCAGTTATTGAGGAAAGTTCATACCTGTGTTTTATGTACGTAGTGGTAACCTTGAAGTGATACAGAGTATTATTTGTAAGTCATTTGGACATTAAATTTTTTACCTTAGGGCTTCAAGGGTATCTTTCTAAACAATTATGCATCTTTGTAGAGATTACAAAATTTAAATATCTATCTTGAAATGTGTTATTCAAGTGATCAATTAAGTACTAGTACTTGACTGGGGAAGGCGTGGGGCATTGGTACATATTATCTGTCCGGAAAAGAGATCAGATCGAGGGGAACATTCAAGTCCAAGCGACTTTGCCTTTGTCAAGAGCAAAGCGAGCGAGGGCAACTTGCGGCACATTGCTAGGGGGTTGAGAATATCAATGAGAGATAGGATGGAGGAGATTAACGAGAAACAAATATTTTCATAGAACTCAAAATCTTTTAAGTAGTTATCGAGAATAAACATGGAGTATTTGTTATCGAATTTGAAATATATAGATCAAGTTAGACTTAAAATGGCAAAGACGTATGCAGTATAATATTAACTACAAAAGACTGATATTTCCAATATCTAAGTTTCAGGATCGAAAAGACTTGGAGATATTAATGACAAAAGTTCAGTAGATGGAGGCAAGGAATGGGTCGATAGTCCTCATTGGAAGGCGGAGACCAAGTAAGAATACTATTCAACGATACAGTAAGTGTATATGACATTAAACTGTATGCTGGGCCAAAATCCTATGGGAACTGGGGGCCAGTCTAGGGAAAATTTAAGGCAAGTCAATTGACCTGATCTGATTATGAGTCCACGCCACCCATTGGAAAACAAGGACACGGGGACGGAACTTTTGGCACAAATGACTTACGGAAAAACTTGAATTTGTCTTAGATTCCGTATGTTTTGTCTTTATTTCTCGTGTGTGAATGTTGTGTTGCGATGTCTGTTTTTCCATGGATCTTGAGTGTCGCATCCATCACATTGATATTGTTGTTTGTCAATTCTGGTGCACTAAACTGAGTGGAGTTTGACTTCTGTTTGGTTGATTTGGTATTCCCTATTTGCGTATCCCTCAGTATTTGATAACTATTTGTATCTACAGTAAGATTTTGGTGATTGATCTTCCCCAAATCCTATACACTACAGAAAACCACCTGAGTTTGTTGTTATTGTATTATTCATGTTATCGAGTTGCTGACTTTTGAGTATTCTTGCTTTGAACGCCTTTCTGGTTTGTTGTTATTGTATTATTCATGTTATCGAGTTGCTGACTTTTGAGTATTCTTTCTTTGAACGCTTTCTATCACTAGAAAAGGTGGTTAAGCTTTTGTTTCCAACATTAACATAATTAACCTTTTGAGCCTCCCTCGAAAGGTAATTCTCTTCTAATGTTTTCTATAATCTGTCCATGTCTAGACGGACAGCTTTGTAGCTGCAACAAACCTTCTAATCTCATATTCCGGCCTTCCCAGGCAATCCAGCATCATTGTTTCGACTCTGTTTTCATCCTCCTCCAGAGTCAGCTCTTTTCCATTTTAGAAATCAATGAGATTTTGATTTTTGTTACGAAGTATTACCCTAGTTGTTTGCTGCCCCTCTTTCTCAATATAAATATAAATCTTTGAAGTCAAACCCCGTTCTATGCATACGATGTACATGGCGGCCTCCTAGGTGTGACGAAAACATAAAGCTTCGTTTTCCTCTTTTTTTCTTCTCCTAGAAATGGAAGTCAGAGAACGCTATAGGTTCGTGTACGATGCAGATACGCCTATATATCTAATTTAATACCGTGACTCAATTGTTAGTCTGGTCCGAAATAGATCCCACGCTTTGTTATTCTTTTGACGAGTTCAACCTCCCTTCGAGCTTTGATCATCTATGGACAAACAGGGACTGAGTGCTTCTGTCGAGTTTATGCTCTTAACAATTCTTTGTGTGCCTATGTTCAGAAAAAAACTTGAAATGCTCATAACAATCTCGAAATTATCCGGTCGGTCTCTTTAGAAAGCTTAACGAGCAGTAAATAAGCGAGTTGGTTTAGATTTTTGAACGGGTCGAAGCATCCTTGGCTTGGCCGCCTTGGTTAGATAACAGTATAACACCCCTGTCATTCCCTATGCGAAATGAATTTCTCTACCATATACTAGTACCATCTTATACTATGAACCGTCACATATAGTACTTGGAGTCTTCTTCGTCATCCCCCTCTTAGCTACCTTTCCGTTTGCCAAATAATGTCAACTCCTGCACTCTCATCAAAGGAACAAATAACAAGCAAAGCTTTCAAAATAAATAAATAATAGTTGTAGCATAAATAAGCTAGCAAAATTTTTAGGAAGAAAAAGAATAGAGACATGGCTACTTTTAAACTACCCTCTCATGAAAATACATTTTCCAAAGTCCGTTTTGACATCACTCACTGAAAGACCCCCTATATATATGATTGTCTACCTGTTACATATCCTCACTTCCAAGTCCCCTTTTCAAATATCCTCTTAGGTTGTGCTCTTCAACTCTCATTTCCTCTTCAGGGCCTTGGAGAAAAAGCATAGCTCAAGCAAGATGCCATCTGAATCCCTAGACGTCCATGACTTCGTGGTGAACAAGGGCCATGGCGTAAGAGGTCTATCCGCCTTGGGCTTAAGGAAAGTCCCTGATCAGTATGTTCAACCACTGGAAGAGCGTCTCGACGCTGCTAAGGTGATCAACAATGAGTCTATACCCATCATTGACGTGTCCAACTGGGATGATCAGCATGTTACCGATTCCATATGTGAGGCAGCCAAGAAATATGGTTTCTTCCAGTTAATCAACCACGAGATCCCGGAGGAGGTGCTCAATGAGGTACAGGCGGCTGCCCACAGGTTCTTCGAGCAGCCAACGGAGGAGAAGGTGAAGTATAAGAGGGATCCTACTGCTGGTGGGACCGCAAAGCTTGGGACTAGCTTTAGCCCCAACAAGGAGAAGGTCATGGAGTGGAAGGATTACCTGAGCCTCCAGTATTTCGATGGTAATGGGTCGTCGGACAAGAATGCAGCCGATTGGCCTCCCATTTGCAAGTAAGTCTTCGACACCATCTAACCAACTTCATGGTTGTCGGATTACAGCCTAGACCATAATCTGTAACCATGACAGACAAATTTTTCCTCTGTATGTTGTAGGCAGGGTGGCCATAGTAAAAGTCGTCACATTAGTCCACCCATTCTTGACCCTTGATCCATGATTTAACATCAATCTTGACTAGACAAAAGCCTTTTCCAATGATGTGGAAACTCGCGGTTTCCGTCATCAGATTGGCAACCATCACCATTTGGACTGGTAGAGAAAACCCAATTCGTGATCCATCTGAATGATGATTGATCAAAATCTAGTAAATTTGCATTGTAAAACAGTCATTTGAGTCATATGGATTTAACGTTGAACATTTTTTATCTTTTTTGACTGTCCATATTTTTTACTCAGATTCCATTATTGATTGATAGTCAGGTCAGGGTACCATTCTTTGTAGACTTGAGCTGTTTACTGTTGCATCCAAATTTCTGACTGTCATTTCTCTTGTGTTTAACAGAACGCAAGCGCTGGAGTACTTGACAATGGTGCAAGCTATCGTGAGAAAGATATACGATGCATTGTTCAAGGGACTAAACGTAAAGGGCTTCGACAAGACTCTCCTCATGGCTTGGATAGCCGTCAACTTCAACTACTATCCGTACTGCCCAAACCCCGAGCTTACAGTGGGTGTAGGCCGGCACTCTGATGGCTCAGCCCTCACCGTCCTCCTCCAGGATGACGTAGGAGGGCTCTTCGTCCGTGCCCCAGATGGGGAGTCCTGGATCCACGTGCCCCCGACCAGGGGGGCCCTGGTGATCAACATCGGCGACATGATTCAGATCTTGAGTAACGGGATTTACAAAAGCATTGAGCACAAGGTGGTGGCGAACCCTTGGAAGAACAGGGTTTCTGTCGCCATATTCGTGAACCCGGCTGCACACCAAGTTGTCGCGCCGCTGCCTGAGGTGCTTGAGAATACAGGAGAGAAGCCACTGTATAGGGAGATTGTGTTCCTGGAATACTTCAGGTACTTCTTCAGCAAGGGACATGATGGAAAAGCAACGATTGAGTGGGCCAAGATCTGAAAATATGTTCTTTGAGAACGTATTCCTGTATATGTGTCTCATACATAATTGTAACATGCTGTAAATTATCGTGTTCGTATTTTGCTTCATTTTCATTCCTTTGTATGCAAAGAAGATTGGTCCGACGTAACGAATCATTACATTAGGAGTGATCTATGTGTGGGGTTAACTTTTTGCATGACATGCCGTGATGTATAAGAATAACCGGTAAGAAACGAAACGATATGATATTACTTATGATGTAATCTTCATGGTTTGTGTTCAATGCGATTTTAAAACCATGCGTATCTGTGTGCCTATGTTATCACATTTCTGTTTTTTGTTCAAGGATTATGCGTCAAGTGAGCCCATCAAAATAGCGAATGTGATCGCGAACCAACCTAAAACCCAAGATAAGTGCATGGTTATGGGGTCATGTTGTACCATCTACGACAAATGTGATCAATGATCATATATATACAATGATCGATCATTTGCTGATTTCCCAGAGTTATCTTGCGATTCATTGGTACGCCATAAAATAAACATTTGTACCCATCATTATGTTTCTTTTTAAAAGAAAATTTCGAAAGATTTTTTTTTTGTCAACCGAATACCCATCATTATGTTACTCCCTTCGTCTCATAATACTTGTATCCGTTTGATACGACACAAAAATAACCGTTTGATCCGATACAAAAATTTATGTATGTTTTGAATTTTTGTGAAAAAGAGAATATTTTCTAAGAGTAATGAGGTTATTGTGAGAAGAGTAATGGATATACTGTAAAGATTAATGTGATTTTTTTAGATTAAACCAGGGATGAGCAAAAATACTTCAACCGTTTGATACGACTTCTAATAGTAATGAGATTATTGTGAGAAAAATAATGAATATACTATCATGATTAATGTGATTCTTTTATATTAAACGAGGGATGAGCAAAAATACCCAAAAATCGAATTACCTAACATTACCGAAAACCAAATTCGGTTAGATTATTTGGGTTTTCAATATTTTGATTATTAGGTTAATTTCAATTGTGGGTTTTCAAAAATTTCGATAATTCGGTTAACCCAATTATCGGAATTTTTATTTTCTAATAATTTATTTCAATACTTCTCCTATATTTCTATATTAAAAAGTTCTTGTAATACAATTCGAATGTTTTGTACTATTTGTATAATTTTTTCATGAATTAATTTTTATTTTTAAAAATATATTTATACTATATTTAAATAATTTTTTGTATATTTTCTTAATGAAATTCGGTTAAAAACCGAAACCGAACCAAAACCGAATATTTTTTCTATTAACTGAAACAAAAAGAGCGAATTAAATTGGATTCGATTTCGATTTCGATTTTGATTTTTCAAAGACCAATCAGATTTTGGATTAAGAGAAATCCATTTTTTTCCAGAAAAAACCCAATTCTCATCTCTAGATTAAACATTGGGTAAAATTTGTAAGTAAATTATAAAAATAAAAAAATATTGCATGTATTATGAAATAGAGGAAATATAAGTTGTTTTGTACATTAAGTTAACACTTGTATATTTAACTTTTATTTGTAGAATATTGGCCTTCACATCATCGTGGTTGGTTGTTCGCATGAATCATTTAGCACACAATTAACAAGTACCGTCATTGCTTATTAAAACCAGCCAAATCATCAACTTATGTTGTCCAATTACTAGGATCCCATCGATTACGCTAAAATACTCTCTCAATCATGCTTCCGAATTAAATATAATAGCTTAAAAAATATATTTATCGGATAAAATTCAACTTGTATCCTAAGAAGATTAAATATTATTTTTTTAAAAAAAATATATCATAAAAATATTAATTATAATTTAATTTATATATTTTAACCTGATATCAATAATATAATCAATTTATATATTTATTAAAATGATAAACATCAACCTAGTATAGTAATTGATTAATCCTACCAATTGGTCATATTTTATTCGGCTCATCCAACTAACGTTTTTGTCTCAATACCTACTCACAGCATCAGTAAATTTCTTTGAGTCAAACTTGATTCATTCCCGTTTGAAGGATTGATATAGCGGTTTACCAACTTGATTTATTTACAAAAATTTGTGATGCTTCCTCCGTCCCAAACGAGCTCAATTCACATACAATGTTTATGTTCCATGCCCGTTGTAAATATTTCTTTCGTTCCATATTAATCGTAATATTTTTTAATTTGTTTAATCTTAAAAAAATATTATTTTTTTTTTTGATAATTTTTTAACATACAAAAATATCAAATCAATCTCATCTGATATAATACATTCACTATTTTTTTTGATATAATAAAAAAAATTCAATATTTTTATAATTTTTTATGTCAAGTCAAAATCTTTCCATTAATATACAAGGAAAGGAATAAGAAGTTTGTAACGCCCCGGCTGATCCGGATACCAAGAAATCTTTTTTCAGGTTCAGGATTAACCAACACTAGTCCTTTCAGTATGCTTTTATCCTCACTTGCATATATCTGGGAAACTTCCCTGGATGCTTAACTGTGGAGTTTTAATATGATGGGCTACCGAAAAGAAAGATGCACCTTATTGATATGGATAATACTATTAAATCATTTAAACATTTACTTGGATTAAAGTTCTTCTCGGTGGCACATTCCAGGGAGAAACTAAAGTTGCGTAGGCTTTTTTATGAATTATTATGATTCTTCTGGTACTCCACAAGTACCTTACATTTCAGATCCTTTTCAGGAGATGGAAGAGATGAAAGAGAATGAAGTACGTTGGGCGCGCTCATTATAAAAACTGTCAGAATCATCTTTTTGATCGGCCCAATTACGGAACTTTTCTCGACTCGTATGAAGATTTATCTGATACATTATGAGAACGCGAGATATGGATCTCACTTTGTATATTTTTTTTACAAGCGTATTTGATCTAGGCTAATCGCATGTTTGATCCAATTAGATCTGATTCTAATATTTTTTTTTTAATTTTTTTTTTGGATAAAATTTTGACATATTGAATCTTTTTCTTTTGGCATAAACAATTGAGGTGAAATTCTTCCTCAAGTGGGAATGATAGATAGTCAGCATCAATATTTTTGCAACAACCTCTTGTTTATGATATAAAGATCTTAATAGGGATAGGCGCACCTCACCTGGTTTTCTGCTATTCAACGTTGGTGTGCTCGATTCCTACCCGTCAATACTGGCTTGCTTAATGAGAGTCAACCAGGTTGGTTATCATTATCCTTAAAATTCTAGTCTAATTATGTTTATTTCACCATTAAACAGAATATGAAAGCATACAACAGATCAAGCATTGTTATCTTTGTTCATATGAGGTTAGTTACACAGAATACGACAGTGCCATTCTTCTTCGTCCTGTGCATAGTCTTTTGTGAGATCTTGATATGTGGTTGTGCCTTGATTTTTCTGTACAAGTACGATATATACGAACATCAGGCCCATACTTATTGGCCGAACTTAATCTTATAGTAAATCTTATTGGGCATAATGTAGCCGCATCGTTTGATAAAGTCCACAGGAATTTCCCAACCATACTACTCTTAAACCAACAAAAAAATAAAAATAAAATTTGGACCAGACAATTCAGACGCCAACCTGCATTCCACAGTCAAATCCTGCAAACACCTTATATGCACCCCCTTCTGCTCACATATCACAACCTCAACTCCATCATACATTCTCATAAACAGAACGTACATTACTTATACACGATCATGGCTCTAACGTCGGACAATGCCCTCGACGTCTTAGACTTTGTCGTTAACAAAGCCAACGGCGTCAAGGGCCTGTCCGACATAGGCCTAAAGACCGTCCCGGTTCACTACATCCAACCGGGCCAAGAAAGACAAGAATCATTCACACTATCCCAAGAGACCATCCCAGTGATCGACGTGACGCACTGGGATGATCCCTATGTGGCAGCAGCGATCTGTGCTGCTGCTAGGAGATACGGGTTCTTCCAGATCATCAACCACGGGGTTGATGATCTGGTTTGTGATGCGATCAAGGTGGCGGCTCATAGGTTCTTCGAGGAGGTGAAGGCCGAGGAGAAGATGAAGTATAAGACGCAGGGTGGTGTAGGGAGGGATGTAGTGAGGTATGGGACGAGTTTTAGTCCTCATGCTGAGAAGGTTTTGGAGTGGAGGGATTTTGTTAGTTTGAGGTTTGTTTCTGAGGATGTTGCTGCTAAGCATTGGCCTCCTGTTTGCAAGTAAGGCTTCTAAACTTGGACCTAATCGTCGTTGCAATTCTGTTGGCAGTAAAATTCTAAGATGAGATGCTTCAATCTGCGTTTGGATAAAGGACTTTAAATTAGACTGGGTCTCGATTGGATGTTGTTAAAGGTCTATTACGATCCGGCCAAGAACTTTCAAGTCACGTTGAATCTATACCTTTTGTGTATCCTTATGAGTCCAGTCACTCGCTTGATCGAGATTTTCTATGTGTTTTTTATCATCAGGGATGAAGCACTTGAGTACTACAAGAAATCCGAGGGAACCATACATAACATAGCCAGAGTACTCATAGAAGGCCTAGGTGCCAAAGGCAAAGAGGGAGAAGACAAGGCCTCGTTTATAGTAAAAGGGGTATCAGTGCTCCTGAACTACTATCCCATTTGTCCGAACCCTGAGCTGACCGCTGGTGTTGGCCGCCACTCGGACGTATCAGCCCTCACCGTCCTCCTCCAAGACGACGTAGGAGGACTCTACGTTAAGTCGCCCGAGGGCGATGCCTGGATCCACGTTCCTCCTACTAAAGGGGCGCTTGTGATTAACATAGGCGACGCGTTTCAGATAGTTAGTAATGGTCAATATAAGAGCATTGAGCACAGGGTGATCACGAGCCCAAGCGAGAACAGAGTTTCAGTTGCCTCGTTTGCTGCTCCGCTTCCTGATGTGACCGTCGGACCTCTGTCCGAGGTGCTGGAGACCGGAGAGAGTCCCGTTTATAGGGAGATTGTTTACTCTGATTATTGCAAGCATTACTTTGGAAGAAGTCTTGATGGGAAGAGAGCGATCGACTGGGCTAAACTATGATCTGATGTCGCGAAACTTGTGCTTGATCAACCTATCGAGAGAACTTTTGTAAGTTATGCGCTTAAGCTTGCACATAATGTATCGTATTTGTAACAGGACAATAAAGAATGATCACGCTATTGCGAGGTCCTAAGTTAATCTAAGTCAGGCTATCGCATTCGTAAGCCTACTTCTCAATGACTATATGTAAGAGAGAGTTTCAAGAACTTGAAGAAATTAGAGAGATCGTCCGTAAAAGTTTCTTGTGATTGTATAACATCTATCTCTGGCGATAAAATCGAATAAATGGAAGAATGACTATGAATAGAACCAGCATAGAAACAGTTGCCTAACCCGACTCCTTACATAACAATAAACCAGTACTTGAACAGGAAAATCGTTGGTCTAGCTAGCCTTGAAAACTCATCAGAATCGCTCTAAGCTGCTGAAAACTAGATTACTTATGCTACTAAAGGAGCAAATGATTGGTGTGTAATAGAAAGTCGATAATCGCGCACTGGATTTGTAAGATGAAAAGCGCTCAGCCAAGACATCAGCTCCAGTGAGGTGATCTATATATCTACAAAGTTCAGTTCCTGTGCAAAATCTTCAGATGCCTTCCATCTAATGATTGCAGCAACTTTTCTAAGTCTGGAACCCCGTCCGGCGCCACCCTGACGAAATCAACACTTATGTCAGTTGACGCTGTCGGAAAAAGTAGTCCGAAAACGCGTAGACATGTTAGGAAACAAACTACTCACATCGATGAACAGATGGTTTTGATTTGTTCAGATTCCGAGTCTTGGAACGTTGCATCTGAATAATAGTCGGGAATAGCTGAACCTTGCTCCATGAGGGTAGTCGCATTAACACCGATATCAGGAACTGGAAAAGGAAACCCCATATAGACATCTTGTACGGGGTTTTCCCAATGCTGGGTAGTGCTTCGCTGTCTTTCATGCAATACGGGATTAAGAGACCAGGGAAGATTACTGAAGGTTGGTGCAGTTATGGAATGATTCAGCATAGTGGACAAAGGATTCACGCTTCTATTCCGGTTGAGCATGGCCATATTTGCAGGACTCAATTCGTTTATTTTAGGCTTCTGGTTGTGTTTCTTCTTCACATTATCCCTGCACTTCTGAAGATGACTAGCCACGCTTGCTCGACTAAGATGTTTCACGTTCATCAGTCGCAAAATGTCTTTTGGAAGAGCAGCGTCTAGACCTCCTAATTGGTTCACCGCGTCCATAAACTTGCGATGGAGTTCTTCATTCCAACTAATTCTAGCCTTCTTCGTCGGAACCGACCCTTCCTTCGCTTCGGAGTTGGCTATGTCACGGCTTAATTCACCCTGAGAAATTGAATTCCTGGAACAGCCAACGCAGTCGCTCTGCGTGGATCTCGTGCTCTTGTCAGACAAAGGTTCGTGTCCGTTAATCATATACTTCCTGTAAACATGCTGCCAAATGTTCTGGATTTCCTCTCTTCGAATAGGCTTAGTTAAGAAACTGCACGTGCCACGCTTGATTGCTTCCATCGTCCTGCCAACTCCATCACTCTCTGATAATACCATTACCACAGGAATGTCCATCTCGCGATGAACTGTATCGAGAAAATCAAAGCCATTCATGTCCACCATGTGAATGTCGGCGATCACAATGTCAAAACTCTTTGATTCTTTCCTTAGCTCATCGATAGCAGTGGTCACGTCCCTTGTTGGAGTGACTGCAATATCAAACCATTAATTAAACTCGAGTTCAAAACAATGGATGAACAACAACAACAACACGGACAGGTATAGATTCATACAAGTAAAACCAAACAAATGGATAACTAAAAATCCATCTACATACGAGCGCATAACCTAATGCACTAAACCACAATTTATGTAACAAAGTATATAATCATCATCATACCATTATAGCGACACGAACTCAACAAACAAGAGAGGGCGTCAAGGGACTCGGTATCTTCGTCAACAGCGAGCACTCTCAATCCCACAGGAAACTCGTTATCATCATCGACAATGCGTTCGGGTTCAGTTTTTTCTACCAGCTCTAATGCATCATGATTCTCTGCCATTTATGCCTTGATTATCTTGCAAACCGAAAACAGAGAGCAAAGGAAAGCAAGTGGTTTTGCTAGCAAAATCTAGCACAGCTAAGGTTACTTATATGCTGTTTGTCAACAGAAAGCGAAGAGGGTCGTCTAGAAAACTGCTTGACTAAGATTTGCAAATGAATAATAAAGTAAACAAAGATTTTGGTAAATTTTGGTAGTTAGTTTTTACTTGGGCCAAATCTAACGGGAAGATTTAGCTAGGGAAAATCACGCCATCAACCAAATTTTCCAAATTAAATTGTTTCTTGCTTTTATTTTTGTCTGGTTATGTTTTTGGAAACTAAATTTACAGAGGCTAAGCATGGTTACAAATTTGGTGGCACTAAATAAACTTTGATCAACTCATTGCAACGAAATTAACGCATATCTGTAGAAATATTTATGGTGTCATTTTTGTTATAGCACAACAGGGCTTAGTACTCGGTAACTCGGACAGTATCCTTCAATCATTGATAAAACGAATTCAAACATAGAAATTCAAAACTACTTGACTCAATTCAGAGTCTAGCCAAGATCAGTAGATCCTGTGTTTGAACCTTGTTTTCGATGGTAACATTCTTGTGTCGATCTCTGATGTTACAATCGCAAATGTTCTCACTCACTCAACATTCCACACAGACACAGGCGGCGCGTAGAACCACCTCCGGCAGCGCCGGCCCGCGACTCCACTCATTCTCATTACAATCGAAACGTGAACAAGACATTCTTTGACCTATATCAACGCCACCTTGTCCTCCACTCCGACGCACCCGAACCTCACCGTGCCATCCAACCTCCCCCGCCCCGCCGGCCCCTCCAGCGGTGGCCCCTTCATCCGACACCACTCCCCCACGCCCCACCGCCTGCTCGGCCTAAACCTCCAAAAAAACAACTCCACCGCGTGACTCGTCAGCACATACGCACGCATTTGCCCCACATGCCGCCGCCACGCATCCTCCACCTGGCACCCCGCGACTCCTCAACGATGAAGTCTTTGATTCCTCATGTTCGGCTTTGGATCGAGCAATATACCTTACCTCCACAAGTTGCCGCTCTAGATCCTGAATCCGTCTTCGATTATTTTTAATCTTGATGTCTCGTGGGTCTTGTTTCTATCTACGAGGCTGCTCGACTTCCTCTAGATCGAATCCATGACCCCAAATATTGCAACGTCTTCGCTCGAATTCACGTCCCTCACGATCAGCCATGCTCTAATAATGCAAAGAAGTAAGGGCTACGACATGCAAACTCAAGACGACAGACGAAAAACATCGACTGAATTTGACCTCAGTTTCAAAATGGGGTTAAATAAACAAGCCCTAACTAACAAAATTAAATCTAATTTCCTTAAACGAAAGGAGTTGGTACTCTCAAGCCTCAAATTGATATAGCCAAGACATTGCACTTACATGACTTTTTTTGGACAAAAATACCCTCTACCCACAAAATGACTTGGACCTAAATCAATTTTGATAATATCAATTTCCTAAATTAATTATAATAAACATAAAATATAATCAAAAATAAAAATATCTTAAGTTTTGAAATACAAAAATAACCAAAAATATCTAAGTTGATCTCAAATTCACTCGTGATAACTGTCTTCCTTTTTGGGGCGCCACTCGCATGTGCGTTACAGGTGAGCCACACAAGGAAAAATGGTGGAGAACAAATCGATTCGAGAAGATTGACTTGGGAAAAAAATGCAGAAAAAGGACTGGCAGGATGCGGGGACGGACTCAGCCAAGGAAGGACGCTTGCCTGTGATGCTGTGATTCCAACTACACAAATCAAATGAATTGAAGATTCCATCAATGAATTATGGTCAGTCCGCACTAGCAAAGCAATGAATTATCGTGAGTTCATCCAGACGTATAACCACCCCTAATCCGTCGTATGTTTTGGTTTTGAACTTTGGTCGAATCTTGCACTTGTAAAGTTCAATATCCAGAACACAGAACAATTGAAACTGCGGTCACATACAGTACTTGCATCCTCTGCAAGTTGAAACTTAAACAAGTGAACAACGGATGGAACTATCAAAGCCAAGCAAATCTCGAAACAACAGCAAATCGCCCAGCCGCATTCGAGCTAACGATGCTACACAGATTTCAATCAGCGGTTCGACGAGGCGAAGATAGGTGCCCCCCTACCCTCCCATCAGCTTCTAGGACGGCAAATGAAGCAGCAGATACATGGTTACAAGCACGAAACCTCCAACACAGGAACAATCAGCCGAGACAAAAAAATGCCCGAGGACTGATAAATGAAAGAACTAAAGAACCGACAACTTAACGCATACTACAGATGTCTACCCTACCTAAGTTCCACATAGAAGTGCTACATTGCACAATAGGCTATACAATTTCAGTGGCGAGGAAGGAAAACTTGAATCAAGTCCCTAGAGGTGTTCGGTCCCCAGGCCCGGAGAGTAGTATCTAGTGAGAATCAAGCACACAAAAAGGAGGAAATAAAAAGAGTCAATATCATGTTTCAAAAAATGAAGTGGACAGGGTGAGACTTATGAGCTAACTTACATTACAGTCGAAGGCAAATCTGCGAGCGAGCATGATGGCTGCGTTCCTATCCCTCTCCGATTCAAATGCTAGAACAAAGCTAAGGCCAGGTTTTGATTGCCAGAATATTGCCTGAGCTGCTGCATTGCCGCCGCCTCTGACTCCACATAACTGAACAATGAAGACACAACCATTACTAACGAGATGCCCTCAGACCTCATACTATTGATCGTATCTGTCGAGCAGAAAAACAGGAAAGAACCAAGTGACAGTTTGTATGTTAACTTACCTGCATGGAGGAGAAATAGTACTCCTTTGCTATGGTTGTCTTGCCCTTACAGAGCTTCATCCTCATCTTTCCCACATGAAGTACATGAATGGACTGAATCTGCTGGTCTACTCCATTCATCTGGGTGAGAACTACCTACATTCGAGAGACCAAAAGAATTAGAATCACAACTACTTCTGATCGAATCTCCAATTCAATTAAGGGAACAAAGTTGCGTTACATTGAATTCAGTATCATGTCTTTGCACAAGTGCCTCAACAAAGCTTCCTAAACCAGGTGCTGTTCAGGACAAATCCAACAAAAAGCTAATCAACGCCCCTAGTTTAGCACCACAATCATTTTTTGTAGAACAGAGGGGTAATACAAATTCAAGTTCTTTAATACTATTTTTTCCCCCTGCATTGCTCACAAAATTTCAACATAAACAGGCTTAGTTGCAGTATTACTGCAAACCTGGTTCAAGAGGAGCTGAGGTAGAAACCGTGGACTTTTGGCCGTCGAAGGAAATCTCAGCCTGCAAGATCCTGCCAACATCAAATGGCTCTGGAGCATAAACTGATTTTGTTGCACCTACAGAACAAATTGTCAGAAAGTAAAACTCTGGCGGGCACCCCCATTGCCTTTTGAATTCTCTACATACTTAGCAAAAAAGCTACTGATAGAGTACAAGATGGAACTTGCAGATAGGCACCTGAGATGAGCTCCCTTTTGCCACCATCTGGTAATACTCGATACCACTGAATGGAGCAACCGGCAAGTTCTGCAGCTTTATGAGCACATTTCTGAATACGGAAATATGAACCTAGGAATTCTTGCCCTTCTAACTCATATAGATTGGGCATGTCCTTCTCATCCTTTTTCATTGCCAGCTGCAAAATGCAGGACAAAACAGTACATGAGAATCACTACAAGAGATGACTCTATGATCACTTGTCGGATCATTCGTCCTATTGGTAGACAAAAGCAGCACAGTTTTGATCAAATCGACTTAGACAGGCTAGTCCTAAGGGCCTCCTCTAGCATATCCAACCAGAAATCAAACAATACAACCAACCTTTCCATCCGTTCTTTCTACCCTTTACACACAAAAGACCACCAAATATAGCTACCACCTCATAGGGATAGTGAAAGCACCCGTCTGTCAACATATGCAATTACGTGAACTTTATGACATTTCAATGCTCCCAAAGCTACTAATCCATTTCCTTAAGTAAACATGCACAGAAGTAAAGTACCTCCTTCTGAAGTTGAAGAGAATGCTTATATTTATCCAGAAGTCGAGCTCTTAATGCTCGAAGCTCGTGTTCCATGTCCATAACCTGCAAAGAAAATGTAGAAATTGTGGGCATCTTTGAAAAACATTGCCTCTGATAGGTAAACAGAGCAGATTGTGCATGAAGGAGTCAGGAAATGCAATCATCAATATCATAAATAAAGTAAGTATCACCATGTTTACAGCAGCAATATGAAAAGTTGATTTTTAGAGCACAAATCATTCAGAAACCAGCTAATGCATACCCTACTAGGTTGATGAAGCATTTTAATTCGCCGAGCTTCCTGGACTTCCTTTATCAGTTCTTCGTAGTCCTGGTAATATGCAAACACCGTAAGCTAGGTAACATAAAAATACACTGGCCTAATCTCATCGCAGTGCATCCCCAAGACTCAGCTGTTGAGATCTAAATGACTGGTCAATTAAGCTGGAATTCAAGCTTCTAAAACTGTCACAATCATTTCTAGAGGAAACATTTTGTCTGTAAGAAACTAGAGAAATTTGTTTTACAATGGTAGAGAGTAGTCCATGAGACCAGAGATTGAGGATGCAAAAATATGAGGCCCAAGATAGCATTGAAGATCACTACTAGGCACATCATCACCAAGAAATATCAAGTCAAGAATTACAAGACACAATATACCCTACTGATATGAGCTAATGAAGATCAATAGAAACTCCATAGAAGAGAACCTGCTTTCCTGAAGCACGTGATATTTGTTCGTGTTCCTGGAGAGCTGCTTCTACTCTTTGAACTGCTGCTTTTGCATTTTCAATCTCAATACGTGCAATAGATCGTTCCTCCTCAACGAGCTTTTCCGCATCTTCAGAAGCCTACAACGGCAGGAAGAAACATAGCTCTCTAGTAAGAAAGTCTCAATCCTACTGGAAGCAGAACACAAGAAGTTTGCAGAACACAGTTTAGCGTGCCATAAGAAAATGATCAGTTGCTTGATATTCATCACCAATGAAAACAAACAGCACACGTGGGAGAGCACCATATCGTTCATAATAAAAGCAATCCGGCAATATAGAATAGAAATCTTACCTGCTTTAGAAAATTTGCCAGCTTCTTCACCTCCTCTTTTTCTTGAATTAGTTCTCCTTCCCTTTGAGCCAACTGAACTGCGAGAGCTTCAACCTAAATGACATGCCACGGCTCACCCAAGTCATATTGTAGCTGAGAGGATACACAACTGGACTTTTTGCTTCCTTCAAGCCAAACCTCTCAATAAAAAGGACATGATGCAACAGCTAGAGAATATCTAAACTCTAAAACTCAATCTCAAAATCAGAATAGATTCAAACCAGACTTTCCTTCAAATAAAAACACCAAATGTAGCAACTCACAAATATTAACTTAAAAATCAGAATTCAGAACCCTATACTTAACTAAATCGATGTACACATATTAATAATAAGTGAATACTATCAAATTACCATGTACGCCGGTTTAGAATACCATAAGGGTAGGGTAAACAGGGCATATCAAAAGTTGAACAAACGACAGACTTTGACATGATCGGCAAAGGGAACAAATCTAACCATGGAAATAGCCTCCTCTACGTCACCCTTGCTTTTGCCCGCAATACATCCTTTTAAGGCTTCTAATGCATCTCTGAGCTTCTTCAAAAGTACATGCTTCTCCAATGAAGCTACCTCTTTGAGTTTATCCTACATTTCAAACATCAATGTCATATTTAGGTAAAAAAAAATTCACTATCACGACAAACTAAAAGGAAAAGAACGCCATCCGGAATTCAAAGGTTCAGCAGAGAGATTTAGATGAAGATGTTCAATTTGATCGGATAAGGACCATAAACATATGAAATGTCCACCGAATGGACAAGTACCAAACCTCTTCAGACAGCTTAGAAGCAGTAGCCAAACCCTGCTCAAACTTGCTGGCAAGGTCCCTCACTGACATGCGTCTATGCTGTTCTTTCACATGGGTACTTTCTCTTGACACCATCATTTCCTTGATTGGCAGCGTCTTTGCACTGTCCTTCAACTCTACAACTTGATTATCTGCCCCTAATCTATACCTCGGGAAGCTCCTCGACCTAAATGTCACATCTGAGGATACGGCGGGAACAGCCTGCCTGTGCATCGTGCTTGCAAAATCACGTGTTACCCTCGTCATGATTTCAGCAGCTTCTCACGCTCCTGAAGCTAAAAACAAAGCACTTAATCAGATTTCTTCCAACAATCCCATCAGTGAAAAAACATATGAATCCAACAACCAAACTTCGTTCAAACTATAGAGAAACACCTCTACTAAAAGCTCAACTTAATGATAAGGGAAATAAGACCACAATATTACTATAGTATATTGACAAGTGCCTCACACAAACACCCTTCGGCCATCAGCAGCCTGAAGCGTGAAACATTTGCTTGACATACGGAGTGCCAAACAAACACTGGATAACGAATCGAGCAGCATAATCAGAACTCGTAACCTCATGTCACACCTGCTCAGGTACCATGTCAAGGACAACACTAACAAAAGCTCAATCCGATCCTACAGTTACGAGTATCTTAACACAGAGGTAAGAATACGTATCCTCACAGGCAGAATGAACAGCATGAACACAACCCATAACCCAAAACAGCGAGCTTAACCCCAGATTCAAGATTCATTGCCCAGAACAGCAAAATCCCCAACTAAACCCACAAAACCCGAACATGGGCACACCCCAAATCGAAAAATAACCATACCCAAAACCCCTAAAAATCCCCAATTTCATATCATCCTAATCACACCCCACAAACAACAACCGTAAAAATACAAAAAAAGGAAATTTTCTCCACTTACAATTCATGAAAATGCACGATAAATTTCAAAGCTCCGAGGAAATTGAACGTTGATTCGGTGATCAAATCACCGAATCCAAATGGGGCGAAGTGGGTTTTTGTATCGAATCCATGTTTGTTTTTGTTTGTTCGCTTTCTCGTGAAAAAAGGGGAAAGGAGCTGAAATCCGCGATGCGATGCTTTGTTGTCTGTTTCTGGCTATTATTGAGCTGACGTGACTCGGAAAATGAAGATTAAATTGAAATGGAAATTAATGAAGACAGGGTTTGGGGGGTGTTTACAGGCTGGATTTCTCATTTTTTGATTTTGGTGGCGATGATATGTTGTTTTCATTCTTTTTCGGCAATGGATAATTGCATGTATTGTAGCATCCCCGACCTTTAATAATCTCTCACTTAAGTTTAGAAAAAAAAATGAAAATAATATTTTTTAACTATTTCAGATTTACATTTAAACATTTTGATTTCAAAAATAAAAATAATATTCTTGTTACGTTCTGAAAATTAACCTGTGACATTTTGATCCTTAAAATTAAGGGATCTTATGTTTATTTTCTAAGTTGAGATGTTTAACCTTGATATTTTGATCTCAAGGGAGTCTAATTTTTATTTTGTAAGTTGAGATGTTTAAGTATATATTTAGGATAATTTGAAAAGGTTATACGTTTTTTTCCCTTGGATTTATGTCTTTTTGTTTTTAATATTATGTCGTTAATTTTAGATCCGGCCAATCGAGAAGATTTTTTTATTACTATTATTGTTATATGCTTTCTTGTTAATTGATTGTTTCGTGAGAGTTGATGATATGTTCCTAAACTTATGATAATGATCTGATTGTTTCATTTGCTCGCTCAATTGAAAAAGAACATTAGTGGTAGAAATATTGCATGAATATTAAATTCGATATGACCACGCATGTAGAAAGAACATGTCAAGAAGGGGTTGGCTCTTCCCTTGATCAGATCATAGGTTTGATATTTTTTTTAGACAAGAAGAGAGGGGTTGGCTCCTTCCCTTGATCATGGGATCATAGATTTGTTATTTTTTTAAATAATAAAAAACCGTCTTTATTTATTATAAATATTTTTTTTATCCTAATAAATATACAACATTTGATTATATAACATGAATTTTGATTCGCATTATATAACGATCAGATACTATTTTTTCATTCAATTATCGCGAATCACTAATGATATTTTAAATTATTTATTTCCACATTGCATCAATATCGTAGGTTTGATGCATCGATAAGATAGGGAATAAAATCCTCAAAATACGTATCAAATAATGCAAAAAAATTAAACTGTTGTATGCATGATGTGGCGAATAAGCATATAATAAAGACAACTTTGATATATTATGTCATTGATATCTCCAATATTTAATGAAATTATATGGATATGTTATTTTAGTTTTATATATACAAAAGAACATACATCCAATATAAAATGGTAGAACTATAGGAGTATATGGGAAGGTTGATAACTTGATAGCGTGAAGATAAATGACCCAAATCGTATACGTGAGATTATATGTTCTGCAAAACAACTAAGTGCTGCACACTTAATTGTCAACACACAAAATGATTTATCAATAATTAAAGTTTGTTTTCATCAGTGAGTTTTCATCCGTCTATATCAAGTTATGAGCTTCTAATAATTAATATATTGGTCGGAATTTTAATAAATACAAATTCATGATTTTGTAATGATTGATGTGTGATTGAGTTTCTGATTTTAAAATGATCACACTTTTTTTATTGACAAATTGAGATTAATGAATTTATAATGACTATGGATTGAGGCTATATAAACATTAAAAAAACATAATATAACATCAATGCAAAAAGATTATCTTTAAAGTTTTAATAATAAATTGATCATCTATGCTACATATAGTTGAAATTACTCCAATTAAAATTATAGCAACTATACAATTAATTGCCTCTTACAATATAAATAACATGTTCATCCTATATCTGTTCAATATCAGGTATCTTTCTGTGTCATAATGTTATATTATTATAGACAATAATGCAACAATTGTCTATGCACAAATGAAATACATAATATGATTCATAGAAAATCGACATCCAATGAAAACCAAACAATAATTGATTCCAAATTATATGAATTCTATTTTCAAAATATGTATGCATAATAACGTCAGTTTTTATTCCATCCGTTTTAATTTAATTATAATATATATATAATATAAATCTGATATTATACTTGAATAGAAAGGGTTCAGAACTTATCAAACGCTCCAGAATGAAGTTAGGCCGTCAGCGTTAACATAATACCCTTCCCTATATTATGGCCAAGACTCCAACGTAACATTCATTTGCAGAGAGAATCAACAAAATCCACACCAACAAACCATCTCTTGACTCCACCGCCGCAAATCGAATCACCAGTCGATCGACCATCGTCGGAACCCCAAAACGATGGCGGAGAATCAACAGCAGCAGCCACCGACGGCGGCCGCGAAGTCCGACGAAGATCGACTGGAGTCGCTCGACAGGTTGTTGACGAGATTGGCTCTCTGCGATGACTCCAAGCTCGAACCCTTGCTTGCCAAGCTTCTCCCCTTCACCATCTCATCGCTCTCGTCTCCGTCAGTTTCTGTTCGCAACAAGGTGAGGCATCGATCGAAACTCGATTCGGAGTGTACGTGTTTGTTGAATTGTTGATAGTAACTGATTTCGAGTGGAACGGAGACTTGATGGCGGTGATGGAATGATAGTGCTTTTGTGCTTTTGTTGAGTACTTGTTGGGACACTATGTTGATGAATTAGGGTCTGTGTACATGAAATGGAGAGTGAACTGATTTGGTGTAATGTTCGACTGTGTAATGTGTCGTGCATAGTTCATTTTCTGATGTTCGATTCGTTGTTTTTTATCTACCTTATGCATATGTAGTGTTTTCATTACATATTTCGAATGTGCGTTTTGTGTTTTTCTGACACAGGTGCTGGAGATACTTAGCCATGTAAACAAGCGAGTGAAACACGAGCCTCAGATTGGGTTGCCATTATCGGAGTTGTGGAGTATGTACATGGATGTGAATGCTGCTCCAATGGTTAAGAACTTCTGCATCGTTTACATCGAGATGGCATTTGACCGTTCTGATATCATGGTTTGGGCCCATTTAGTTGAGGTTACATTGCACCCATGTTTCTACAGGATTCAGTTATGAATTTGCTTGTTTGCTTTTGATGCAGTTGAGGAAAAATATGGCTCCTGATCTATTAGCTCATGTTTCGAAGCTTCCTCTGCAGCATCAAGATATCATACTGAGAATGACTATGAAGGTATCTGTATATTGCAT
Source organism: Drosera capensis (assembly GCA_001925005.1). NCBI lineage: Eukaryota > Viridiplantae > Streptophyta > Magnoliopsida > Caryophyllales > Droseraceae > Drosera > Drosera capensis. The sequence goes on from LIEC01006111.1 coordinate 31,783, forward strand.
CTGCCCCCTCCCCTTTCTTGATATGTATAATATATTTTGTACCAAAAGTTTCAGCTTCGTTCCGAGGATGGCAGGCTGTTGCATTCAGAATGAGTCGCATGCATGCATATGTATTCTGGAACTCTGCATACTTACGTTGATGATAGCTTTGATTTTAGTTGTTCCAGTTACCTAGGATCACTCAAGTTCTGTTTAACCTTTGCTATTCATGATTTCAGCATTATTATAGCTTTGGAGAACGTTCCCTTCTTGCATGCATTTTTAAATAAAACACAATTAGATCCGTCTCCGCATTCATTTGGAAGGAACTGTTGCTAACTAGAGTGACGTCTCCAAGCTTGCTTTTCATATCCTTAGATTCTAAAATGCTACGGGAAAGAAGGTAGAATGATCGTGGTGGTGGATGAATGACTTCTGTTGAAACATTCTTCTCATAATTTCCAGCCTATGCTGATAGACAACGTTCATGTAGCAAATGTATGATTTTTTTTTTTAAAATTTAAAAGTATTGTTCTAGTCCACATGTTGATTTCATGCAGTCGAGTTGTCCACACAAGCATGCCAGAAAAGACTTAACCTAGTCAATGTTTGATATGTGTCATCAACTTATACATGGAAAAGTGTATGAATGTGGTGACATATCTAAATTTAGTGTTTCTAATGAAACGAATGGATGTCCATTTGGCTGTTTATGTCTTTGGTTTACCATATCTTATTTATTGGACCTGAAATCAATGTTCTTTTGATGGACAGTGGATACTATGTTTTTCATCTGGGAAGAAATTTTACCAACGGTCCATTCGGTGATGTTTATTGTCGGGCTACTTAGATTTTTTTGGTATGGTGTCCTGACTAAATTCACTTATGTATTTGACTATAGGTAATTGGCGAGTGTCATAGAAGCCAGATCGAGGAAGATGTTGTGGCAAAATATAAGCTAATGATGGGTTCTCGAGACACTGAGATTTTTCTTGAGTTTTGTCTCCACACAATTTTGTATCAACAATCAACTCAGAGGTATGAACTCTTAAACTACCAGATCTCCAAAATACTGTTTGAGAGAGTCATATCTTCTTTCATGCATTGGAAAAGGGGTGGAATAAGCAGCAACTGCTTTACATGCAGTGGTGTAGCTTGTGCCGGCCTGTCAGTGGCTCAGTCCAATCGTGTTACTGGAAAGCAAATTCTTACTAACGAGGCACTTCTGAAAAGAAAGGTAAAGCCTTGCTTCGTGATTTGTTGATTGCTACAGTTTCAGTCCTTAAATTTGGCATGATCCTGATGATGGGATTTTGTTTCACAGTTGGGAGTAATGACTGTCATTGATTCGATGGATCTGAAAGCTGAGGCTGTCTATCCAATATACCTTGCGGCATGTGTTGACAGGTTTGTCTATTGTACTTGGTGCAATATGAAGTTTTCCTGTATTATTCTGTTTTATGTCTCACCTGTCATGTGCCACTTGATGTATTTTTGCAAGTCAAGAGGCTGTTGCAAAGAGAGGGGAGGAACTTTTGAAGAAGAAGGGCTCTGCTGCTGATTTGGACAATCCAATTCTTATCAAGCTATTGTTCTCTTTGTTTAATGGTATATTGTTCATTTTTTTCCTAGTGAAATTAAGTTTCAGCCATCTAATCTTCTTTTATCTCCAGTAAATTCGTATTTTCACAGGCCTTTTATCTTTTCTCTTTGTTATTACTTTTTAGTCAGTTTAGTGTCTCAATTTTATCAGCCACAAAAAGTGCTTCTGTTGTCGTGACAATTCTCTTGCATCAAGGGTCAGGTTATGATTTACAAACCTATCTCAAGCTGATCTGTTTTTTCTCCTATGATCTCGTAGTCACTGTATCACATGCGTGTGTTTTCTCATTTGTCTAGCTTTTTTGAATAAGTAAAATGCACAAGTGCTTACACATGCTTCGGTCTGTTTTTTTTTTTTTTTTGGGAG
>LIEC01006112.1:0-27406 GCA_001925005.1 Drosera capensis
ACATTTTTTACTGCTCTATCATATGGGATATTCATTGAAATTCCAATAGAAATAATACATTCGTAGGGCGCTCAAATATTTCCACCAGAAAACACACAAGACCTTTATGCATACAGAGCCCCTTCACAGCTATCAATGTTGACACCTTCATCTTTCAATATGGCCTAAAAGACAAGTAATAAAAGACAAGTAACCTAGACAGTGGAAAGAAATGGAAGGCGTGAAAGAGAGAAAGTACTTTAAAACAATGATCTCTATGGGAATCAACAAGTTCAATCATGAAAACTCAAAGACAAAGGAAATTATAATTGGAGAAGATCTCAAATAACAATAATACTCGGCAAGCATGGAAGATTTTGCGACATTAGGAGAACAGAAGAAGCTACAGTAGCAGCAGCATGCCCCGAAACAAGTATAAGCTTAGGAGGATTGTGATTATCTTAACCAAGAGATTTTCTATTTTTACAAGAAGACATCGATCACAGTCCTGACGCTAACATCATCCAGGATGGGTTCAGTGACATGTCTCTACTGTAACAGAGCAATAGTAGCAGCCACGGCCTAATATAGTTCACGCACAGGAAACACACCACAACCAACTGTAATCAAAGTTTCATTCTAAGCAAGGTTTGAAACAAATCACCAAATGCAAAATACGATTCCACGTGAGACCAGATTCATTCAAGTAAATGAGTCCAGGGAATTGAAATGATAATCTCTTCGGACAGAGCTGATATTAATCACTACGGCAAGGCTTACATCATGCAAGATGAGTTCAGTGACATGCATCTGCTCTGTTAGACCACCCTCAGTCACAACCTGCACAGCCATCACAACAGTTAGTCACATATGAGAAATCGAAAAGTTGTAACTTGGCACTACATGAGAAAGTAGATATAGCATGCCCAAAATACAACAGCGAAAAAACAAAAAGAAACTTAATTTTTAAAATAAATGAACCTTGAGAATTAAAGGAAGTGTTGACAGCTCAACTGCAGGCAACTCTCGCATCTCACCGTTGGAACTACGAAATGTATCATCTGCATGGGCACCGAAAGTACCATGGTAAAGACCGGAAAAAGGCCGCAGAACAAACAGAAATACAAATACATGAATATTGGCTTCCATCCCCCTGTTCCAAGGCTGCAAATGATTACAAGGATTCTTCTTTTAAGCATAAGTAATCCAAACCATTTACTAAGAGGTGCATCAGATAATGACAGTAAATCACATGTGATACCATTTCCAACAATAAAATTGAACATAAACACCAGGAAAGCACTTAGATATTTTTTGCATCAAACAGGTTTAAAGTTTAAACCACTTACTGTTAAGGTTACTAAAGTGCAGAGTTCTTTGCGCACTGCAAATGTTATCCCTGCATGACATTATAGTTATTACACACTAAAAAACTCATGGTACATTTGAAGCAAAATATAGAGACAAACCAAGAGCCACTGTACCATATGTAAGAGCAGCCAGCAGCCTCTTGAAAGCTAAGGGCCACTTCAGTGGAAAATTCTGGGTCTTTCCAGGATATAATTGTTTCTGCAGTTCATAATAGGTAAATTAGACAGCAGAACAGTTATTCCCTCCATCCCAAATAAAATTATAATGTGTTGAATTGACACGGCGTTTAATGATGTCATTGACTTTTTAAATTTGACCAAGATGCCCTTCTGGTTTTAGGAGTAAAAGAGCAAGCAGGAATCATGAATGGGTAGAAAGATTAGTTAAAGTTGTGAGTGGGAAGAGAGAGAGAAATAATTATGCTGATGAGGATGATGCAATATAAAAAATAGATAAACACCACAAATGGCCAAATTTGGGAAAAAGCTCATAATTGATATGGGACATCCATATGTATTAATGTGTCGCAATTTATGTGAGACGAAGAGACGGTAAAATACTTCTAGTAGCATAGCGATACCTTCTTGCTTGCGATATATGTCATCTGGACAGATGCGATGACGTAATAAGGTTTTACTATCATCCTCATCAATAACAAACAAGCCCGGCTCCTGTGACCTCTGCAACATGAGACCAATGAGTAAACAACCCAAATATTATTAACAATGTATCATCAGGAAATTCGAGAACCTCACAAACCTCCATGTAGTCAACTGAAACATGACCAGTTCCACGGTCATCCCATTTCCCATCCTCGTTCAAACGATAAAATTTAACCCGCTGTGAACAAAGTATTATTAAAACAATTCATAATAATATTCTTCACATGCAATGTCGAGCACAGACAAATTGGAAGTCTTCACTAGCAATACAGAGGAACAGGAAGAAGATTGTAACAACATCTTGCTGATCAAAACGTCTGTCCAACAACATACCAAATATCACGCCCCTGCAACGGCTTGCTATGAGAGAAGAACATATATGTAAATATGTATCAAAAACAAAATATCATACTTAATATCTAGATTCATCAACAGAATCCATTGTAAGACACTAAGACCCTGCTCTAGAAAAAAAAAGCTTGGAAGAGACCAATATGTAAGACCCTAAATCAAGAACAAATTTATGAACTTGACTTTGCCCATCTGACAACTAGTCCGTCAAACCAACTAAATTAAGCAAACCAACGAGTTCCAGCTTGCAATGGACAGAGACCATAGAAATCAGCTCAACAAAGCAATCCAACAGCAAAAAAGACCATGAATCCCGCATCGACGAACAAAAACAAAGCAAGCCACTGGAAACTAAGGAAGCAGATAGCAGCGAGGTTCTAACCTAACATCACTTGAATTCATTCTAAGGCGAGCGAACAATAACAATCAGATAAAGATAAAAAGGAACTAACTAACCTGCATCGAATTAGACGAGACCGCTGATTTCTCTTGAGCTCCCATCTGAGTTTCGGCGTATAAAGTTGCAGGCAATTCAGCAATCAAAAATCAGATTTATCGGAACCAGAATTCAGCTCAAAGAAAATTAGGGTTTCGAAGGGGGCGAGGCGAAGAGATGGAATATTATGCGAATTGAAGTGGAATTCCAAGTCCTGAAAAGAGGGATTAGTTTGGAACCCTAACCGCCATTGAAGTGACAAAGTGAGAGCTTCGCATCAAGTGCGCTTTCAAGTGTCGCCCTCTCTCTCCTCTCCTCTTCTCTCTCCCTCTCTCTCTCTCTGTCTCCGTCGTCGCGCGACCTCTTTTATTTCTTTTTGTTTTGCTTTTTGCCTCTTCTTGGATTTGCCGAGCCGTATCTGTTTGGAATTCTATTTGGGGTTGAAATGACTACAATGACCTTGAGAGGCGATGGTCGCAGTTTGCTGTTGGATACTTGGATCTGTCATGCAGCTAGATTGTCAATTTTAGAGGCTGTCCTGTATCGTTTCATATGAAATTTTTTGAAGGGGAGCAACATAAAACCGAGTTGGATCCTATGTAGTTATGTTGTTGCGTTGTTTGTCTGCTATTTTGTATGTGTTTTTTTTTTTTTTACATTTAAAAATTTTGAAAGGAAATTTTAAAAAATGCACAAAGTGTTTTGGGAGTACAATATATTTTTTGTGATGCGGGTTATCTACAGTTATTTTTTACAACATGTGTTGTCTATGTATACAAATCATCCAAAAAGCAAATAAAGAAATTTTTTGAAAAAAATCTCCAATTTCTTGTGATGTATTTTTCATCATTAGATTTTGTGATATCTTATAACAACATAACAGACAATCTCACGTCATCATAAAAAAAAAATTGGGTTATGGGAGAGCAACAATCATCATGTTGTAATGAGAGCAATTAAACCATAAAAATGGGAATTTAGGAAAGTAACACAAGGTCGTGTTGTTAGGAAAAACAGTTTGATTGACCTCAATCTTGGTAAGAAATTTTTCACAATTAAATCGCTTCTCTTGGCTTACCATCTCAGTGAAAAAGATGTATAAGACATATGCGGACAATGATGGTCTTGGATTACCTGAAACATCCTAATTTTTTATTATTTATTAATAATATATATAACGTTTATTATCGTTGGATCTAATATCTTAAATAGACAAAAACTATACTCCATAATTTAATCATAAGAATTAAGTTAAGTTTATTTATACATCATTAGTTTAGAATTTTTTATGCACTCAATTATAATTTGAAATATCATTTTTGTAATGAAATTTACATCTCTTTTTAATATCATAATATTTTTCATACATAATGTACATCTATTATCAAATTTTAGATTATATTTCTCCTTCAAATTTTGCTTCTGTAACAAAAAAATGAAAAAAACACATAAAAATAATAATTATAGAAGTTTAATAACGTATCGGACTTATTATCAGATATTATACAAAAGAAAAAAAAATTATTTAAATCTTTTATTGTATCATTTTAAAATTATCATATAAATCTAAAATTCATAATTATGACATGACTGATTCACCTGTACACACTTAACATGAAAATTCAAACTTCAAAATGCCAATTCAAACTTGAAAATGCAAATTCAAAAACCAACCTAGAAGGAAAAGGTCGCATCCGCAACCCGACGCGAAATCAAAATAAGAAAAAATCATCATACCCGTTCAAATTCCACCTTCCTCCCAGTAGTTCCCATCTCTCTACTCTCGAACCCAGCTGTCTTCAACCGCGTCTCTCACAGGTCAAATACCACCCATCACTTCATCCCATTCCAAAAAAATCTCACCCAAATCCCAAACAACAATGGCCGGCGGCGGCGGACCACTGCTAATCTCATTCCTTTTCCTTATCGCCGCGGCCGCATCAGCAGCAGCAGTCAACAGCTCAGCGTCATCGAACTCCACCACATCAGCGTCGGACACGTGCAACGGGATCTTCATCAGCTACGCCTACAAGAGCGGAGAAATACTCCCGCCGCACCTGACATCCGTGCCGGCCCGCCAACCCTACCGGTTCGAATCCACCCTCACGATCCTCAACAACGGGGCGGATGAGCTGCAGTCGTGGAGGGTCTTCGTCGGGTTCCAGCACGACGAGATCCTCGTGTCCGCCTCCAACGCCGTGCTCGCCGACGGCACGACTTTACCCGCCGGCGTGGGGAACGGGACTACGTTCGCCGGGTTCCCGCAGAGCGATCTCTTGACTGGGATTGAGACCGCTGGAGATTTGACTCAGATGGAGGTGGTGGTGGACTTGGTGGGGACGCAGTTCGGGGTTAAGGGGGTTCCGATGCCGAGTAATGTCAGTCTGGACAATGAGGGGTTCATTTGCCCTAGGCCGACTATACTGGGTAATGCGATTCTATGCTATGTTTAATGTTTGATGTGTGGTTTTTTTTAAATGGTTCGTTTTTTACCGTTGCGATTTCTTTTTGGTTGTCGCAATCCTTGTGTGGGATATGGTTTGAGTTTGACGGACTGTTTGATCTTGTTAAATAGAAAATAAAATTCTGACACTGCTGTTGCCTTTTGGGGGAAGAATTGAGGGGGCTCATGATGGAAGTTTTGACTGACCATTGTCAGGATTTGCTGTATTGCAGTCAAGTAGTTTGTGGATGTGGGTGTCTAGAACAGTGTTAAGAGGAATCGGAATATTAATGGGAATAGGTTGTGGTCAAAAGTATTAATCGGCTGTGAAACTAGTGCATTAGACTAGGGGTGTAGTAGAAGCTTTGGTCATTTTAAGCTATGAATTTGATGTGGCTTGTGGCTGCAATTGAATTCTACAGTTATTAGTCGTTGATGATTTTTTCCCACAGTGATTTTACCACAGCTCGGTCCTTTTATATGCATTGATTTTGTAGAGTGCTGCTCAGCATTGTCGAATTTTAGCTTGAGTTGGATTTTCTGTTTTTTTCTGGTCTAGATTATGACACCAGGAAGAAGAGCTTGAGTTTTCTTCCTTCATTTATACGCATGATGATTTGCCTTCTATAAAGGCGGCTTGGTGAATAATTTGCTTTAGTAGTAAGACTTCTTTTGAAGAGCAGATAAAATATACTTTTGATTGGTTCTTGTCGGCGACTCTGTATGAGTACCATGGACATTAGCTATTGGGCAACTTGTGGATTTCTCTTACTCTAGGTAACTTTTTTGCTTTGGTAATGTCTTCTTTGAAGGACTCAACAATGCCGTGAAGGTGGAGATCAGTTTGATTTGTGATTTGATTATCAATGAGATAATCAAGCTAATATGAAAAGATCATTCATCAGTTAGTTGGAAGACCATGCTTGTGGAGAATCAAAGCTAGAGATAGATAGAAGGGAAAAAACAGAATGAGACAGGAGTTTACCTGTTTGCAAATTTCTTACTCCTTGTATACCATCACTTGGTCAACTTTCTAAAAGTGCTTAGGTAGCCAAGTTCAGGCGCAGTTTAGTGCTTGTGCGGCTCAGGGATCTATACATATGCTCAAGTGGTGGTCAATGCAGTGATGTATTCGAAGTCTCATATGTTTCGTCAATAGCTTGTTGCAAGAATGATGACTTGGGCGACAGAATCTGAAAGAGCTGTGATAGAGTCACTTGGAAATATAAGATTTTCCTTGGGTACAACTTCTATTAAAAGGAAAAAATGTCGAGAGTAAAAGCTTAGCTGCATCCTAGGGATTCTTTTGTTGCAACCTAACAAACATTTGCGCTTTCTTTTCAAAAATTGCATTTCATACTAGAAAGATCAATCAAACAAATTTTGTGAGACAAGACATGGCTTTTGTATCTTGCCACCTTATTCTTCATTCTATTATCTGCTGGACAAATAAAATATATGACGCATGATACAGCATGACTAGATGGTAGATAACTAGTCTGATGATGAAATTTGTTTATATCGGCTGCCTTTTAGCAAGTGTCGTGAAAACTTGTTGCAGAGAAGCCCTGATTTCCTATCATCTAGTACTAATTCAGGTTGAAGTTTGAAAAGCATGTGTTTATTTGATAGATTGATATACCTGTACACAAGCAAACCATCTTTTTTATTTAAAAACAAGGTTAAGTAAGTTGGATCTTCCCTGAACAAACCGACGGTCCAATGGTTGTTTTTTCTTAACTGTAGGACCATTTGCTTTATGCGAAGGGACTTTCTTTTGAATTTAGTGATGAGAATTTAGATTATCCATGTCCTGTATAGTTTGCCTCCATACTCTGGAGTCTGGAACTATCATGGTGACCTTATTATCGTCGTTTCGTACTTGTTTGAGATGGCAAGATTTCTGATTGAGTTATTGCGTTATTTGTATAGGAAACACTACCATGGTAGTGTGTTGCGCCAAAGATCCAAATTTCAAACAAGTAGCCTCTATAGACACCCAGTTTCTACCTCGCCAAAGTGGAGACCTGACAATCATGTATGACGTTACTAAAGTAACTACATCCAATTACTGGGCTCAAGTGACTATCTCTAATCATAATCCCCTTGGTCGTCTTGATTACTGGATGCTTAGCTGGGACTGGATGAGGGATGAATTTATCTATGCCATGAGAGGTGCGTATCCATATGTTATTGATACAACAGAGTGCATATTTGGTCCGCAAGCTGGCTACTACCAAGGCCTCGACTTCTCTACCGTGCTTAATTGTCAGAAGAGGCCAACAATAGTTGATCTGCCTCTCTCAAAAGCAAATGACTCTAGCCTTGGTTTGATACCATATTGTTGCCGTAATGGTACGATTTTGCCTCCTTCAATGGATCCAAGCAAGTCATCTTCCTCATTCCAGATGCAAGTTTTTAAAATGCCGCCAGACACCAACCTGTCTACTCTTATTCCGCCACAGAACTGGGCGATTAATGGCACCCTTAATCCAGACTATAAGTGTGGACCCCCAGTACGGGTAAGCCCGAGCCTATACCCTGATCCGAACGGATTGTCCACGAATGTCACAGCTGTTGCCAGTTGGCAGGTCGTCTGCAACATCACTCAGCCTAAAAGCGTGAGCCCAAAATGCTGTGTCTCATTCTCCGCGTACTTCAACGAGTCGATCATCCCTTGCAGAACTTGCGCCTGTGGCTGCCCCGTTGATACGTCCCGCACTTGTAGTACAACAGAAGAGGCCCTTTTGATTCCATATAACGCACAGCTTGTTCCATTTGATAACAGATCTACATTAACCAGGGCTTGGGCACAGCTAAATCACTTTTCTCTACCAAATACTTGGCCTTGTGGAGACAACTGTGGTGTAAGTATCAATTGGCATTTATATAGCGACTTCAAAAACGGATGGACTGCCAGAGTCACGCTGTTCAATTGGGAAAACATCCAGTTTGAAGATTGGTTTGTTGCGGTTGAGTTGGACAAAGCAGCCCTTGGATACCAAAAAGCATACTCATTCAATGGTACGCGGATGACCAGTGTGAACAATACTGTATTCATGCAAGGCCTTCCAGGATTGAACTATCTTCTGGGTGAGACCAATGGAACTACTGCTAATTCTCCTCTTGTACCTGGAAAACAACAGTCAGTTATTTCCTTTACTAAGAAAGCTACCCCTGGGATCAATGTCGTTGATGGAGCTGGATACCCAACCAAGGTTTATTTCAACGGGGACGAATGCTCCCTTCCAACTATACTTCCTTCTGGTGGAAGTCGCAGCAGCAACGACAACCACCACCTCATTATGCTCATTCTTTGCCTACTTGCAGCTTTGATTTTGATCTAAGTGAATTGTAGCGGTTTGCTTGTGAGGTATGAGTTGCTTAGCCTTACTTCTATTGTCGATGTCTTTTTCCTTTCGTTGGTTTGATACATGAAGACCAGCCAGCGGTAAAAGCTCAGGAACACTATTTCATGTATCGTCGTGGACTCGGAGCCAGCCAGGTGTTGTGTACAATACAAAGAGGCATCAATGTGACTTCGCTGATCTAGCCCTTAGCTTGCTGTAATTGTCAGACATCATGTGTAAAAAAGGGGAGCACTCCACGCTGCTAATTTTCAACTTTCTTTGTTGATTATTGCTGGTCCAGTAGTGCTACAACTCCGATTGTTTTTGCATATTTTTGGCAAATACTACATTATATGCTCTGCTGAGCATCCTTGTTCATATCGAAGGGTTGCAGCTTTAGTTGTTAACTGGAATGTAGTACTCACTTCGTTGATTTTTATTTTTTAAATTTTGGGCTATCATTGAAGGTATAACTTGCATGTGTTTCTTAATGATCATGTGTAGGTGACACGCGTTTATTCCTGGAATAGCGTTTGAAAACCTGAGGAAGTATTTCACTTACTAATAAGTTAGACTTAGTTGCCCGCTCTATGTGACCATATGGATGAGTAGGTTTCATCTTTCAGTGAAGAGTATTTGTAGCTTAATTTGTATAGTTCTGATCTACAGGATCAAAAACGGGATTTTATGAAGGACCTAATAAGAAATAGTACCATAGAATCGGATCATAGGATTGGGATTATGATTATCTCGTTACAAAATCAATTACACTTGCAATTAGGTATTAAATATGTTTCTGCTTAGGTACTATTTTTGTTTTATTGAACTCTAAGCTGTGGAAAAATGATCAATTTAGTAACCTTGGTTGATATTGGATACTTTTTAACTTATATCAGTTTCATAGTTGGACCGCTGGTGGTTAGGTGGTTCTCGAATCTCGATGCATGTCCTCTCTCGACATACAAATAACTGACATTCAGAATGCAGGTTTGTGCTAAACATTGATGGATTATTTGGTAGCACATTTTCCGTTGCTTATCACTGTATAAATCTATAATACGAATATACAATTTTTTTTGTTAGTTTGCTTTTTGATATACCTCCTCCTCCTTTCTCAATATGGAACTTCTAAACTTTTCAACTTTATTCTTATTTGTTTATGTCAAAATGTTTCTCTTTTCTATTACAAGTAAAGAATTAACAAAAAATTGGTCAAGGAAAATTCAATGTTAATCAAAATAATAGGAGACCGATGCGAAATTTATAGTCATGTAAGTGACAGTGCGTCGTTGCCCCATGGTCTGAAATAGCTCATTCAGGTAGTTCCTCTTTGCGCTGCTGCAATTATAAAATAGCCACTTCTGAGGGTTAGAGCAAGTCTAATAGGATGGACATTTGGTTTGATAAATCTATATGCATCTCCAGTGGGAAGAGTCAGAATATGATAATGTTATATTATAATTTAATAATAAATAGTATAAAAATATCATAATTTAACTAGTTGCTCCAACGATTTCATAATATTTTATTATTGGTCTTATGTGACAATATGAATGGAAGGAGATTTTATTTGATCAAAGGGTAAATGGTGACATGGCAAGTATAGCTCAACTTTTACCATTGTTAAAGGGCCAGTGCTTCAAAAGCACATTCTTATATGCTTCAAACGAATCCATATTGTTGATTTAATTACAAAATAAAAAAATCAATGATGGAGATTAATTTTAAAATATACAAGAAAGATACTTCTAAAGCACGAAGATTATTTCATTTCTATATCTCGTTTTTTTTTTTTTTTAAGGATAGTTTTCGATACTCAGTTAAGAGTGTTGGGGGTTTTAACGTTCAGGTGCTAAAGTGCCTATTTTCATAGAAAGGGGGATTAAGTGTAGAACAATGAAAGTACTGGTAGATTCTGTGCACGCATCCCTTGCTACTATTCGTACTACTCTTAACCTAATTTTACAGAATCAGAATCGTCCGAACTCCAAATCCTCGAAGCATCGACAAAACCGCCATCGAAGTCAACCCTGACTTTAGTTAAAGAAAAAAAACGATTTATCATTAAATCAATCACATTTATAATTAAAAACATTGTATTTTAAATGTTTCAAAATATTATTATTTTTAAAATGATATATTATAGAAAACAACTAAATATAAAATAAAAAAATTAATTTCAGAATATTCATGTTTTAGAATGAAAAATAAACCTATCACAAAAAAAAATCTCTAAAATTAACAATTATAGCTCTACATTTAGTTTTAGGAAAATGATCAATAGCTAACATTGGCTGTGAGAGATTACATAGCCAATATTTATGGGTTATCCCTCTGAAAAATAAACGATGCGATTAAAATCAAAATCTCATTACTTTGAAAAAATAACGGATGTAATTATTACACTGAGGATGACCAAATGGCCATTGACGAGGCTGAAGGCAGTAACAAACCTGGTAAAATATTCAGTGTGTGGAGGGAGGCAAAAAGGATCCCTTTGTTCGGAGGCAAGAGTTTGCTGAGGTTCATTTCTTACCTGACGTTATGAAGTTTTTACCCAAATCGCTTCTCTTGCAGCTCAACCTAAACCTTCTGACAATGAGAAAAAGGATAACCATGCCCTTCTAAATTTCCACTCCAGCAGAACCATCAGAAAGCTTGTGTTGGATTGTCCCCCATTTGCTTCCATTCTTTGGAAGGAGGCCATTAAAGGGAAAAGTGAAACATGGGCAAATGACCACAGGTCAGAAGATGCCATCTAGCTTTCAGCACTGATCATCGAATTCATGTGTTCTGGCTTGTTCATGATATTTTCTCTTTTGGATTGTGTGGCTGGTTCGTGCAGTGTTAAAGCAAACTCAGCATTTCTGGATTCCCAAGATCCGCAAGCTTGTCGAACCAGAGTTGCTGCCCCTGAAAACTGAGGGCGGACTCTAAGTTGACTAGTGACTGGTGATTCATGCAAATGCTCTTAAATCCCACAAGTTCTTCTGTTGATGGATCATTTGGCCGAGTTTTTGTTGTACCTTCGATTCGAATCGGAGGATCATTTCTATCTTTGTATGCTCTTGCATTGAATATCTGTTGCAGATGGTCGCACAGATGTTTTTTGTTGTATTTTTTTTACTACCTTTTTGTTTAAAAATCTATTTTGTATACGCAGTATGCAAGAGTTTTGCATGTAGAATTTTGATGCTGTTGTTTTTCGTCTTTCTTCCATTTGCTAAGTAGCGCTGCAGAAATATGTTTAATTATCATGGAGTTGTCAATGATGATGTATCCGGATAGAGCTAATACTCAACAAGGTCTAGAGAAAAGTGTGAATTTGGATATGAGTCCTCTGATCATATCAGATGTTGTAAATATGTTTTACGACTTTCAAGGCTTCAAGAGCATAACGATAGCTTTAGTTAATGGCACGAGTGAATTTTGATGGGAACAGACAAGGGTCCCTTGTTGAAAGATGAGGACACCGTGGGTGTTATCGCTCATTGTCAACTCTTGGATATTACCAAGGTAATGTTTGGATTGCGGAAATCTTTGATACAAATTGTATAGATGAAAGATTAAGTCAAAAATAGCATAGAGAGGGAGTAAGCTATATCAAAGATTATAGCAAATTTGATCGCCACATTAGCAACAAAATATTTTAACCTCCACTAGATGAAATAAACAGATTAAACAGGTTCATTTCTTGAGAAACTAATGGAATCAAGAATAAGGAAATGATCGAGACACAAGATTTAACGTGAGAAAAACCCACGAACAACAAATTCACTATAAACACAACAAGGACAAGGTTTTCAGGTTCGCCTTCAACCCCCAAGTTTTGCAAGCACTCTCGGTAAACCTATCTTAACAATCACAACCGATGATCACCACAGATCAATCTCCAAAATCTCATAGGATCTACTCCAACAACAATTAGATAAATGCACAACAATCCAAATTCCAAACTGAGACACATTAGGTTCATCACCTCTCTTACGAAATGTGAAAAACATAACATGAAATGGAGAACATTCGAAGGTAACTCTTGCTCTAAAATCAGGTTTTAAATAAGTTGTCCCTATCCAAAAATACTGCACTTCAGCACCATTTCTGATCGGGTAATTGAGTACAGGAAACAGTTGTAATCTATCACGCTTTTTTCTCATTGAAATAATTTGTGATTCCCATTGAATTTCATAGACTGTACCATACCCAAAAAAAACCTAGAAATAAGCTCAAAGAGCCAATCCCATCAATGAACAACGATCTAGTTTACTTACGTCCCAGCCATTGTTCTTTCTTGATTAACTATCTCATATACCAATCTACAGACATGCACCAGCAAACCAGAAAACAAACCTTATGATATCAGAGAACCACTATCCCATCATCACATTAGAAATGCAAGCATTGGATACTTTCCTTCCATAATCCCGCATCTATTAACGGCAAACCATTTCAAACTTCTCAATACCTATCTCAGTAAATATTCTTATCATGCTTTATGGGGTAATCTGTCAATACACTTGCAAAACAATCAACTTTCATGGTACAAAAAAAAATACAAAAAAGAAAAAAGAGTATGCGCACACACAGGATATAGCCAAAGAAAACTAAACAAGATCAAAACAAGAGACCATACATCACTAGTGATATAACTCAACCCCTTTTTTTTGTTTTGGGGGGGGGGGGGGGAGGGGCCCGCTAACCCGAGTGAACATTCAAATATCTGACCTACATTCATTCGTGAAGGTACTCCTAATGGGTTAAAGACCATATCAATAGGTTTTCCATCTTGTAAACAAGGCATATCTTGTCTAGGTAAAATCTTGGAAATAATACCTTTATTTCCATGTCTTCCAGCGACTTTATCGCCTACTTTTATTTCACGTTTCTGTAAAATATATATACGAATATTTTCTGGCTTATAACTAGAACCCTCCCTCTTCTGGATCCATCTCAATCAATAACTCGACCCTTACCACCTATAGGTAGTTTTAGACAAGTCTCTTTCGAAGTAAATAGATGAATGCCAAATATGGCTTGTAATAATCGACCCACTTGTGAAATCGAACACAGTGGAGAGTCGTATAAAAGAACTGTTCCCAACACAGATCAGAAATCACCCACGAACACAACTCAACTGAGAGCATGACAATTCACACACCAGAACTCCAAAAAATTTACAAACAACAATTGCGTAAAAGATAGTTCCAACTAACTCCCTAACCAGATTGTTGACCTAACGACTGACGCTCAAATTCTACGTATATTAAACATATATCAACCGATTCAGAAATCAAACAAGCCAATTTGACTTATAATATATCACCAGTTTTAAACACAACTCATTCAATCCCTTCTACCATTCTGATAACATTATTCTGATTCCTTATCACCTTCTAATGTCACATATTAACTTTATCGTTTCTTTAACAGGAAATCATTACCAAAACAGAACACCACAGCATTATACAACACAAAAGAACAAACATACGAATCAAATCATATCAACAAAGGATCATGGAAACAAGCATCTTAAAGACTACACACTACAGTACGTATCTCATAACATAGGAATGAACCGATACCACGATTAATTAGTACTAAACCAAACTGTATGCATAACAAAGAGATCGAAAACGATCACAGCATCGGACACAAAACGATAGATCCAACACAAAACATTATAACGAAACTCGCAAATCCAAATACCATAATCCAAAATGATGACTGAAAATAATAGAACTAATCAAAAGCATGATCACTCATCACCAGAGAAGCAGCATCATCAATCCCCGCCCTTCTGGTACACGTACGTGAGGCCGCACTTGCCGCAGTAATGCCTATCAAAGTGATTCGCCATGAACGTTCCGGCCCCGCACTCGGAGTTCGGGCACTCCTTCCTCAGCCTCGTCACCTTGCCATCGCCGTCCACCTTATAGAACTGCAGCACAGCCAGCTTCACTTTCTTGTGCTTGTGCTTGATCTTCTTGGGCTTGGTGTAGGTCTTCTTCTTCCTCTTCTTCGCACCTCCACGAAGCCTCAGCACGAGGTGGAGGGTGGATTCCTTCTGGATGTTGTAGTCGGCGAGGGTGCGGCCGTCCTCGAGCTGCTTGCCGGCGAAGATGAGGCGTTGTTGGTCCGGCGGGATGCCTTCCTTGTCCTGGATCTTCGCTTTCACGTTGTCGATCGTGTCGGAGGACTCCACCTCCAGGGTGATCGTCTTCCCCGTTAGGGTTTTCACGAAGATCTGCATCTTCGGAGCTCTCTGTGTGCGGCGGCGATGCTTGCGAATGAGATGGGGGGAATTAGGGTTTGTGTGAGGGAAGGGGTACGTTGAGATAGGCTTGGGCTTTGGGCTGGGCGTGGGAGTGGGTGGTGTGGGCTTGGGCTTTTCAGATTCGCTGAAGGGGAAGCCCGAATCTATATTATAAACTAATCAAATAATAAGGTTTTGTCGTCATCTTTATTTTCATCGTTCAATTTTTCATTTCATGATTTTGACTGAATGTTAATACATTAAAATTAAAATATAATCATTAGTTCAATAAAATTTATGAATCAGTCAATATACTTTAATTGAATTTAAAGAGATAAATATTTGATTTAAATATCTATCAAATTTATGATTAATATTAAATGTTAATTTTAACCATTAATAAAATAAACGAGGAGAACAATATTTCATTTACAAAATACTTGACAAATAAGATGTTTGATAACTAATATTACTTTATCATTATTATATCGGTTAAAAAATTATATCATGTCTTTTATTTATCGTATGACCAATACGTTCTTTTTTTTGTTTTGCTATGCACTGTACAAGCGGATAGACTAATGTATGTTATTACTGACTGCTGAGTCGAAGTACAAATCCTCGTTTTTTTCATTCCCAGGATAAAATTATTTGATGAATGAGGTATGTCATAAATTTATATTCTCTCTGTCCCATATTAAATATTCCTATTACATGAAATTTTTTTCAGTATTAAATACGTATTTTAAAGAATTTTGTTTGGCGTTTAATGACATAAGATAATTATACCACTGACGTCAAGTACGATAATTTTTTAAAGAATGATATTTGATCGTGACGCAATACAAATCAAATTTCATCTCTACGAATACGCTCAGTCAAAATATGAGACAGAGACAGTAAGTATTAGATGCACAAGGTAGATCAATAGAATGCAAGGCAGGTCAAAGATGCACAAAACAATGCTTCACAGAAGCCCGTGACTTAGTGCATGATCAACATTTTCCATTCAATTGAGACCTATAACATTCCACATATTTACAACATAACTCATGAACAAATGCAAATCTCGCGATAGTTATTGAAGAAGCCCTTTTGTTGAACCAACCTTCATTACAGAGCTCGTCCAGATAATGTTTTTTGCCTTCACTGGCACACACGCAACAAGGCTAATCATGCCCTTGACACTCGAGCTGGATCACCAAACAATATGACAGAAAATCGATCAGAAAATTCATAATAGTAAATAAGTCATTTTTTGTGAGAAATGTCCGAACAAACATGAACAAGGTTGATATGAACGACGTATATAGGGAAGAAAACGAAAACCAGTGTCAGTCAGTTCACCTCATACATAAGGACGACCATTCAAGGATAAGGAAAACCAGTGGAACAATAAGCAGTACCTCCGACTCGACAAAGAAGTCTTCTCTCATCTATAAATGAGAAGTTTTTGTCTGCGCAAGGAAGTCCCCCGAGTCAGGACCCCAACCTGTACCTGTGGGGATCATACCAGGTTAAAACCAATTGCAATAGCGCCAGGTTTAGAAGTGCCAAAAACATCTCTAGCTGAACCTGAAATTCGTTGTAGACATCCACCGTTTTCTCTCATTCTCAGATCCCACATTGGTAGCTATAAAGTGTCCATACAAAAAAGATAAATGCATAATAACCTATAAATGATGAAACTGACATATATGGTAAGCTCAAGGATATACCTGGCTGCCATATGTAAATGACACTATGCCAGTATAGTGGCTTCAATCCAGTAGATCCTTTTCAGAAAGGAGAATGAAAACTGAACCATGATTTAAAATAAAACTATAAATGCGGTCAATGGAAGTGACTAGGCAGTTGTTCTACCACAATCTAGAAAGAGTAGCACCATTACAAGGCTGAAGTTTGATGAAGTTCTTAAACTGAAAAGGAAGCACTGAAGTTCAATAAATCATGAAGATAGATGCATTCACATGAGTCTCTGCTTCTTAAAGCTGTAAAATTACAAACGGGTCAGCGTGATTAATATTCAAGCATCAAAACAGCAGCCATGGAACTCATGATTAACTGCTATAAGCTAGTCTAAAGCCATAAGGTTGATTGCCCACATATTGAAATGGCATGGAGATCTCTGGTCAAACAGTAAAAAAACAAAATCCACATACCAATGTTAAAGACATCCATTTATAGCAGGGTGTCAGGGTCTAAGATAAAAAGTTCTTTTGCGAAGCCTAGACCTGCACAAAGTGATAGCTTCTGCCGGGAGTTCAATTTGTGACCAAGATTGAAGTGTCTAATCCATAAGCCAGACTTGTTCTCTCACCTTGAGAATAATTTTACCATCCATTGTCAACTTAACATCACCATCTAATTGTGTTCCGGGCTTCTAGCCAAATTATTTATGAGTAAGACAGAACCTTAGTACAAATCATAAGCTAGTTGCAGCTAATTCGAATGTCGTAAATGTTTATCCACATTCTCCTAAACTACAAGAGTCTAAACGAAACTTACGAAAGACACATTTATTCAATATAGAGCATTGTATCTATCTGAAATTCTGAATGACATAAGGAACTGTACAAAGAATGACAATCCCATAAGACAAAGAAAAATAGAAATGTCAGCTAGTACCGGAAAATAATACCTAGAAGTTGTTGTCAGAACCCCATGCCACTAGCTCTAATATCTCCATTGAGCGACAACCGTCCATCAAAGTGCCAAGTTTTAGTGAGTAAACCCATTGAATCAGGATTCACGCAGGAACAACACTTGAAGTTCTATTTTCTTCCTGCAATAGCTTTGCTGGTGTTGTTAATCCTTGTCAAGACTCTCTGACGCATTGCTGGTTTGAACTTCATTATGCAACAACATCTATCCATAATGCCCCCTTCAATTCTCCTACGTACATCCTCATCCAACAGGTCAGCATTTCCTAGTGAGCTTAGTGCATCAGAAACCAACTTGTAAGTATATTCTCTAGGAACTGAACCTCCGTTCACTAACTCGACGAGAAAATTGCATGCCTCTAAAGCCCTCCCTACTTCGCATAACGCATGAATAATTGGAGTATATGAGCTCGTAGTCGGCACTCCATGACCCATAGCTTGCATCTGCCTCAACATCTCAACCGCCTTATCAATTTCATTTACCACCGAATAATACCTTATAAAAGAATTGTACGTGACTCGATTAGGCATACAACTCTTTTTCTTCATATCTTCGAACAGCTCCAAAGCCCTTCCAATCCTATACGTCTTGCAACATCCATCAATCAAACAATTATAGGTCACAACATCAGGAACAAAACCCTTGAACAACATCAACCGGAACAGATGATTCGCCTCCCACAACCTCCTCCTAACCGCCTTCCTGCATCCCGTCTGCAAGCTATACCTACAATAAGACCCAATCATTATCGTATAAGTCACCACATCCGGAGGACACCTGAACCCCGGCAACTCCATCTGCTCCAACAAGAACCTCGCCTTCTTGAACCACCCGACCCGACAAAGCGCATTGATGATCACATTATACGCGTACACATCCGGCTTACAACCGAACTGCTTCATCCTGTAAAATGCCCCCAACGCCTCCCTCACGAGCCCCTCCTCCCCCAACACCTTCATCAAACAAGTAATCGTCGTCGTACTCACAATCCTCCTCCCCCTTCCCCTACACTCCTTCAGAAACTCCCACATCGTCCTCACCTCATTCGCCTTCGCTACCACAACCGCCATCTCTCTGACCGTAACATCATCGTGTACAAACCCGAACTCATCTTCCACCCAATGATAAAACTGGATAGACTTCGCCAACCCTAATTGGACCCAGGATGGGTTTCTTCGAGACCCATTGGTTCGATTTTGGGATTCGGAGTTGAGGCGACTTAGACGGAGCGGAGAGCGGTGGCGGAGGGTGGAGTTGGGCTGGCGGCCCATTTGGGTGATGGGCTGAAAGAAGAATCTAGGGACTGATTTGAGGACTGAGGAGACTGTTTGGGATGTGAAAGGGTTGGAAGAGGTGGTCGTGATGGAGGAGGCGAGATGGGCGTCGAAGGGGCGGTCTTGGAGCATGATTGAGAGGATGGCGTTGATGAGGGTGGAGTGGTGGCGGCGGCGAAGAGGGAGCATTTTGGGGAGGAGTTTGAGGAACTCTCGAGTTTGAAGCAGAGTGATGTACCATGTACCAGCCAAACGTGGCTTTCAAATGGAAATGGATCCACGGCTGTTATGCAATGGAGCTGTTGGTGCAGTCGTGTTTGAAAATCTAAGGTTTCATATTTATTTGATGGATTAATTATTATTGTTGTTATTATTTTGTGTTTTTTATAGATATAATTTTATATATTATTATTATTATTAAATTTTTTTAAGTTATAATTTTATTATGATTGAAATTTTCTTAATAGGATATTAATATATTTTTTCATATTTTTTAATAAAAAAATAAAAAATAAAATAAATAATCACACAAACATCATATATATATATTTTTTTTTTTTTGTTGGGATCAATGGGAGAGGATCCAACTCCCTTTCAAATACGGGATCGTCTGCTGTCGCGTCCGTGTTGTTTTGCTATTGGTTTATTTGAGATCCAACGACCCATAAGCTCTTTAGAGGCTCTTTGATTTGGTCATTTAAGTTTTATTCATGAACGTGGAAGTCGATAAAAAATATTTATAAGTGTTTATGATTCATCGTGAAGTTTGATGTTTGGTAAAAAAAATGGTTTAAAGTTATTTTCTTTGGTTAAATATAATTTTGATTTCTTCGTTTGAGAAAATAATTTATATTCTTTCCGTTTCAAATAAATTATTATGGATTAATTTGACATATTTATTAAGAATTTTATTGATTTTTGATGATTTTATTTGAATACTCTTGATCTTAGGAGTAAAAAATATAAGTGAAATTGTGAGTGAAAGAAGAAAGAAAAAAAAAACCATTATGAAAATGATATGATATAAATTAAGGATAATATAAATTTTTAAATATCTAAAATTTGTTTTTTGAAAATATTATAATTTATGTCATATGATAATATGTCGTAATTTTTTTAAGATGAAAAAAAAATTTTATAAAAAAATTATTTAAAATTATAATTAAAAAAAATCAAACATCTCAACCAACATCTTAAAATAATTTAAAATTAATTTTGATCGTTCTAAACCCAGACAAAAACGTCGATAAACCTCTTCCTCACCTGTGGAGTTCACTGGTTTGGGTACGACTCAGGGGGCCCGAAATTCCCAAATATCAACCCCTCCCCAAATTCTCGGGAAGAAATCAACGTCTCCAATCGAACTCAAACCAACCAATTCTTCTCCGGGTTATCAACTAGAGAACCTATTCTGATCCCAACCATCGATTCTTTAGTATTTTTAAACCCTAGGCGTGAGAATCACAGCCGATGTTGATCGAAAGAGGAGCAGATGCTTGGTTGATCTTTTTGTATTTCCTCTTGTTTCTCTGATCTGGTTTCCTTTGATAGATTCTGCATGT
Organism: Drosera capensis; assembly: GCA_001925005.1. Lineage (NCBI taxonomy): Eukaryota > Viridiplantae > Streptophyta > Magnoliopsida > Caryophyllales > Droseraceae > Drosera > Drosera capensis. Next base: position 20,346 of record LIEC01006112.1, read on the forward strand.
TCTTGTTCAAGTTGGTCCTCTTCAATGGCGGCGAGTGTACCCAAGTCGTCGGATTCAGTCCCCCTTGGCGAGTCTACCCTTCCTCCTCCCCCTTTTGCATCCCCATCGCGGCTGATGATGATGCAGCAAAATCAAGTACAGTATCAATCACCTTCCCTGGCGAAGACGCCTGCTTCATGGTCACCTACAACAAGTGGAATTGGTAGCAGCAGCAGCGGCAGCAGCCCGGTTCCTCATATGAGTGTGCCTCCTGGCCCTCCGCTCTTCTCTTCCCCGCTGCGCCCTGCTGCTGTGCCCTTTCGTACATCCCCTGCGTCTCCAGAGCAGCTCGCTTACTCCTCCTCACTGCCTGTCTCCTCGCCTCCCAGCAATTCGAATGGGTCGTCATCACTTGAGCAGCTTCATCATCAAGTGTCTGATCAGACAAGTGAAATACAAGGAGCACGCCAAGTGTTGTTTTCTGCTCACACGGTATGATTCCTATCTTGCGATGTTCTTTTGCTGGTAATATAAGGTACATTTTCTGCTATGGTTAGGTTGGAAAAATCGAATTGCCGATATTCGAAGTTTTTTCACGAAATGTAAGTTCTATATAAGAAAAAATTACGAGCACACACATTTCAGAAAAAAGGGGGGAGAGAGAGAGAGAGAAAAACACTTGAATGTGTTTAACATTCACTTACCAAATAACATACCACACTATCATAGTGTCACTATGGAAGGATTTGTGGTGTTTATGATAAACTATGGTCGAAGCCCCTCCTTTTATAGGAGATCTTGAGGTATATTAATCTCATAGAAGTTTAAGCACACAAACTGTTAATCTTATATCAGATAGCGTGGCTAATCAAGATTGACAGTTTGCAGCTAAATTTCTTGAAACACGTTGGTTTACCAAGAAATTGTAGACAATAGAGAAACAAGGAGATAACTTGGTTATTCAGTCCTACCCCTTAATGACTACTCTCTTTCATGCTCGAACCACTTGTCATAACAAGATGTTTCGTGAACTCCTGGGCCATGTTTGGTACGCAGGATAAAAGGAGGATTGAATAACTAATCCAAATAATCCCATGTTTGGTGGGAAAAATAGCACCGGGTTTAGTAATCCCACCTAGAGAGATAACCCCTTTAATTCCCTCATTAACTTGTGAGTTCCCCAAAGCCTACTTCATTTGCTAGCCTCCTTGCTGATACGGTTGACCTTGCATTTGTTGTTTGTCTTGCTTTAATTTTTTCTTGGGACTCCTCTTTTTGCTAAAGAGACTTTTGTCTCCTTCCTTAGTCGATACCCCCGACATTTGTTAGTCTCAGTCTTCCTAGTTTGTAAAAAATATTCTTGATTCGGTTGGCATAATGAGTGGCCTACCTATGCATTGTTGTAACCAGACCGGTTGAACTCTGGTCGAAACTCGCATATAATGTATATTGTTGATTAGATTACATTGATTCAACTTTGAGATCACTTCACATAAAGTTTTCACTTTTGAGAAGTATTGACTTATCGTTAAGTCCTCTATAAGACTAATATAAGTTCATTCTCCAACTGCTAAAGCCGACCCTCATTAGTTTTGGCTAGAGTGTTCCTAGTCTTACCAAGTATGATCTTTCATTTCTTATGGTCTTAGGTCTTGTGCTTTCTTCTTTGGTGGTGGTAGTCCCATCGGTAACCTCCCAAAGATTTTGACTTAGAAAGTAGAACTTCATTCTAATTTCTCCACACTTGTTCATGAAGTTCTTTACTTTGGACGAGTTGTTGTTCATGGTGACTCCTTAAAAAGGTTTAATGTTGTGGTAAAAACATGACTCTGGAACTACTTGTTGTAATCAGTTCCTCGGTGAAGTATAATCGAGAAGCATAATTTCTATTAGGATAAGAAAAATAAAATTCATATACTTAACAAATAACTCCACTCAAATATTTTTAGCATTAACTTACAAAATTACACACCACACTTTATTAGTTACATTCAAAATCATAAGTACAACTATCGATTAGAACAAGCTAAAATGGCAAAAACCATATGCTTAGGCTTTCTTATGTTGATGCTAAACAATGAGCGTATTTCTCTTTCTATACGAGTTTTTGAGCTCTGATCTCTTATAGAAGCTCAAGTACATGAACTACACCTTCTTATATTAAACAAGGCGGTGCTTAATGAAGATTGATAATTTGCATCTTGGTCTGCAAGGAATTGTAGATAGTAAAGAGTGGAAATGTGAAATAGATGACTTGTTTGGTTAACTGGGTATAGAAATGTATTTACTATGGCGTTTCTAACAATCGTAGCAAATTTCTTTTATTTTGTATGTATTTTTTATTTTATTTTAATGAATGGTATTGTGACATACTCCTTCTGTCCCAATATACTTGTGACATACGTTGTGGACGTGATGCATGGTATTGTGACGTACGTTGTGGACGTAATTATTATTTTTTAAATGAAGGGTATTGTGACATACGAGTAGCTTTCATTTTATCTGAGATTACTTCCCTAAGGAACCTTGATGCAGGAAATGATGTGCCAATATTATAACATACTGGTTTAATCTTTGAAGATCTCTCCTGTCTAGCATGGATATGAAATCTATTTCTACTCTGTATGTTGCTTAAGATTACATATGGAATTAGCCCCATGAATGAGAAGATGGAAAACTCACTCAGTTCCGTGTTGAACATATGGGATTTTGGTATTTTAACTTTGTTGAAGCTTTGATATTCCCCTTCTCTTGATGTAGATACTCAAATACAAAAAGCAAGTAAATGTACCCAGCTTAGGACTTGGTGCTTTGGTTTCTCTTGGTAGGGAGATTTTACCAGGGCCTCAAATAGTCCAGCATGAAGCTCACCGTTGCGGTAATTGTGGGGCTTATCCAAATCCGTTCTGTAACTTGTTGACTGGGTCAGGACAGTGGCAATGTGTAATTTGCAGGAATTTGAATGGTAGTGAAGGAGAATATGTGGCTTCAAGCATAGAAGAGCTTAGAAGATTGCCGGAATTGTCTTTTCCATCGGTCGATTATGTGCGATCTGGAACCAGACGTCCTGGTTTTGTTCCCGCTTCTGATTCAAGAATGTCTGCTCCCATTATTCTTGTCATTGATGCGTGTATAGATGAACCACACCTTCAGCATCTGCAAAGCTCACTGCATGCATTTATTGACTCACTTTCCCCAACCACTCGGATTGGAATAATCTCATATAGTCGAACGGTCTCTGTTTATGATTTCTCTGAGGAATCAGTTGCATCTGCTGATGTACTTGTAGGTGATAAATCTCCTGATGAGGAAACTTTGAAAGCACTGATTTATGGGACAGGGCTTTACATGCCGCCAATTCATTTATCACTTCCCGTGGCCCATGCTATATGCTCTTCTCTTAGGCCCTACAAGTCAAATGTACCAGAGAACTCAAGAGAGAGGTGCATTGGTACGGCTGTGGAAATTGCTTTGGCTATTATTCGAGGTCCTTCTGCAGAAATATCTCGAGGAGTAGTTAAAAGAGCAGGAGGTAATAGCAGAGTGATTGTTTGTGCAGCTGGACCTAATACATATGGACCTGGATCAGTTCCCCATTCTCAGAGTCACCCAAATTATCCTTATCTTGAGAGAACAGCTCTTAAGTGGATGGAGCATTTGGGTCGAGAGGCTTACAGACAGCATACGGTGGTTGATATTTTATGCGCTGGAACTTGTCCTGTCAGAGTTCCTATTTTGCAGCCATTGGCAAAGGCCTCTGGTGGTGTTCTGATCCTTCATGATGACTTTGGTGATGCCTTTGGGGTAAATTTGCAGAGGACTTCTACCCGAACAGGGGGTTCTCATGGTTTGCTCGAGATACGCTGTTCTGATGACATTCTTATTACTCAGGTAATTGGTCCTGGCGAGGAAGCACTTGTGGATATGCACGAAAGCTTTAAGAATGATTTAGTTGTTTCTGTGCAAATGCTTAGCGTTGAAGAAACACAGAGCTTCGCTGTCTTCATGGAGACCAAAAGAGACATCAGAAGCGATTTTTTATATTTTCAATTTGCCATACAGTTCTCAAATGTCTATCTGGCAGATGTTTCAAGAGTGATGACGATCAGATTGCCTGCTGTTGATAGTGTGTCAGCGTATCTTGACAGTGTTCAGGATGAGACTGCTGCAGTTCTTGTCGCAAAGAGAACTCTTCTGCGAGCCAAAGACCCTTCAGATGCAATTGCCATGCGTGCAATTATTGATGAACGAGTTAAAGACATCGCAACGAAGTTTGGTTCTCAAGTACCAAAATCAAAGCTATATCGATTTCCCAAAGAGCTGTCACTGTTGCCAGAGCTCTTTTTCCATCTCAGAAGGGGACCGCTTTTGGGGAACATTGTTGGTCATGAAGATGAAAGGTCCGTACTGAGGAGTTTGTTTCTCAATGCAGCATTTGATCTTTCACTTCGCATGATTGCACCTCGATGCCTGATGCATCGTGAAGGAGGCACATTTGAAGAGCTTCCCGCTTATGACCTCGCTATGCAATCTGATGCTGCAGTCGTCCTTGACCATGGTACAGATGTCTTTATTTGGCTGGTATACATCTTAATCTCTATCTCTTCAATGTAAATGCAATTTTGAGCTTCCTCTGCTTTATGTTACACCATGTCATATAAAGAAAGCTTTCGCCTTTAAGCTGAGCTGCTTTGCTACAGAGTCGGTTTGATTTTCTACCGAATTGTGTATGTGTAGAATACATGGCTATTTTCACTCCAATTTGAATGGGCTGACATTGACGTTGAGAAGCATGATCCTAAAAAACTCAATTATCCCTGTTCTTCATAAGATGTATGCTTGGATGTAATATGAACTAGTTTTCTGCCTGCACTTTGTGTCAAATTTTCTTTGTCATCTATTTTAATTTGATGATACTTCATTTCTCCGTTTTTTGCCTTAGTGGGCAGTCTATCGTTTTGTCTGGCCTTGTTATATTCTTGTCACTAGCCATGAGATTGTGCATTTGCAGTTTAATAAGATATAGTTTTTTTATATGGGGTCATGTATGCCAAGCATGCATGTTGGGTTGATTACATTCTGTTTTCATGAGTCGGTGAGTACTTAAATAAGATCGAGGCTATAGTTTATGAAATCTCTCATATTTTAGTTGAGGACATCGCGCATACGCTGGTGTACGCTGTAGTTTACTCCTGATATGCAATAGAAAGGGGGCCTGGCTCTCGGTGAAGCAGAGAAGACGGTTAGGTTAACGAACTTGAAACGTGCAGCCCGAGCTATACGTAAAAAACGAATCTGAGCTAGACAAAAAAGATAAGGAACATAACAAGGGACAGACGAGGCCCAAGGAAAATCAGACAGCGCAAAGAATATTCTGAAATCACTAACAAAATAGTTTGATGGTTGTGTACTGCATTTTTTCGACAAAATAAAGTATGCAGAGCTGAATGACATAACTATTAAAGGGTAGTACATCAGGAGCAGACTGCAATATACAACATGTACGTGCTGTTGTAGCAGCAGCCAAGTATTTCCATACATTTATGTGTAGAACTAATTGGCTGGTTTAAAAACAAAATGTTGTTGTAAATAGTCCAGTAGAATATGAAACTTGTTCTTGGTCTTTTACAAATAGTTGGAGCAGCATACTGGTTGTTGCTGCAATACTAAAGACATACCACATATATGGGTGCGATGTTGGTTTTATAGCAGCTGGTATGTTATGGTAGCTGGTTCAGGAAGCACATTTGACTTGTTTTTTAAGCACAAGCGACTTGTTCTGTGCTTTAATAAGAAATTCCTTAACAATTCATTTGTCTTGGAAGGAGGAGAACTGCATAGTTATTAGAACTGGACCGACCCGAGCGGTTGAACCGTGACCTGATGACTTGGCCGGGTCGACCCGATAAGAAAACCGGATCCGCAATTGACCCTGGGCGGTTGACCCTTAGACAAAAAAAAAATATATTAAAAACTTGGAAAAAAAACATATAACTTATATAAGTTAAATGTTTACTTATATAAGACACATAAATATATATTTTGATAAAAAATAATATATTAGCATTAATATAAATAAAATAATATCAAAACGGTTGAACTAATGACCCATTGATCCGGGACTCGGTCAGGTCGATGTCCGATTCGGTTATGATAATTATGAGGAGAAGTCTAATGGTAAGAGTGAAACTACGATTCTGTGTATATTGAATTGGGCATCACATGTATTACTTCAGGCTTATTCTGCGAATGTTTTGTGTATATTTTTGTCACAAGGAGTTTGTTGTCTTTTGTTGTCGAAGCTTGATTGATAGTGCTGCTTCCGGGCCGAAATAGTCTGGGTATTTTGGGTGACTCGGGAGGACATTTATTACCTTGTTCTTCGATCCAAATGGCTGATGGTATTTATTTAGTGGAAAACAGAAGCTGTGCTGCTGATGTTCCCAGGCAGGCCTTTCCTCCTGGATGCCTGCCTGGTGTGCCTAGGCAGCAAGTTCGTTTATTTGCCATGTCAAGGGCAATGATATGCATGAATCATGATTCCTAGTGCCTTTTTAACTGAAATCCTGTTGTCAAAATTCTTCTCCTAAACATTCTGAATGCATCTTCTTTCGGCTCACAATTCCTGTTGTTATAGATTAATTCTTCTATTTCTTATCTTTACTGTTGACATTCAGGGTGCTGTGCTTGCTGTCCAAGAAAGAAAGAGTGCAGCTGCCTTAGCCGCTTGCAGAACATTGGCAGAAGAGATTACTGAATCACGTTTTCCAGCACCTCGAATTCTGGCATTCAAGGTGTTGCTTACTTGAACCACTTGCAAATAGTTCTTTGTAGATGATCGATGTGGTCTTGACGACTTAAATAGATTTCACTTCTTTAATTATATTTTGGTCTTATTTCAGGAGGGAAGCTCTCAGGCGCGGTATTTTGTTTCTCGGTTGATTCCAGTGCACAAAGATCCGCCTTATGAGCAGGTTCTGAAAAAGACGGATCTTTTTGCTGAACCTAGTTCTTTTCTCTCGTCTTTTTCATCCACTTATTCATTAATTCTTTCTTTCTTTCTTTTTCTTGTCTTCTTCCCC